>JAODJU010000119.1:27693870-27705353 GCA_026776725.1 Gnathonemus echidnorhynchus | reverse complement strand
GGTCAGAGGCTTCACACCTGACTGACAGGTAAAGGAAGGCTGGAAAACCAGCAGTGCTCAGACCTCGAGGACCGTGAATTGAATAACCCTGACCTAGTGGAAGAGTGATATATTGCAGTTTACGTAAGCAGTAGTACTTAAATATTTTTAAATGTATGACAACCATTATAGTAGGTTCTAGTCAGAGGAGTTCCAGTTCATTATACCGCCCCCTAGTCCAACAGTCCAAGGACAGTTTCAGGAGTGGCTGGAGACCAAGGCCTGATATTGCTAGAAAAAAAAACCCCAACGCAGACCATAGCAGTTCAAAGCTGCCCTCTTATGGACATTTATTGTCTTGCATAAACATTTAATCCTGTATTATATTTACCAGGTATTTAACATTTGATGCGAAGCTGTTTTTGGTGTTGAATCCTAAATCCAGTAATAAAGTGGGTCTATTTCTTTGTTATAGGCATAAACTCGCCGTATTAACTTTAATATTGTGTTGTACTGTGTTATATATTCAGTGCTATTTTTGGGTTATAAATACTACTGCAAAAATTGCAGTGCAGAATCTATTTTAAAATCAAATCCTGACTCTTCTTTGCAAAGTAAATGATTTGAAATATTGAAAATGATCTGTCAGCCAAAGGAATAATCCCAATACAAGTTTTCTAGGATCAGTCTTATTAAGTTAGAGGGGCTTCAGGGAAAGCTCTTGTTATTCCGTAAAAAGCTATTGATTCTTGGTAAGTAGCTGCCGACTCGCATATCAGTTAAGGAGCGTCCAGGCCCAGCTGGCCCAGCTTGGGAAAGATGCTTATTAAAAACATGTGATGATCGTTACATTTACCATCTCATTCTTTTCAGGTTCGGGCGACATGGACAGCATCTCCAAGGTAAGGACTAAATCAGCTTAATGGGAGATCCTTCCCATTCTCTGCAGAAATATCCATTTTCTGTCCAGCTCCATTATATGACCCATGTATAACATGCTCTTTGTGAAGCCTGTGACATTACCATCCATATCTAATACATGAGGGTTACGGCTGATTTTTGTAGAAGCAGCATGTAAAAACAGTCCAGCTGGTATTACAGTTTGTGTTCATTGCCAGCTCAGTCTCATAAAGTTACGCTTTCCAAACAGTCTGTTCACAGATGGTGCTCGTTCCTCACCTGCTAGCTCCCTCCTAGTGCAGACTGGTGTCTCTCAGCAAACGGCCCATGTTTCTGTGAAAGGAGACTAGCTCTCAGTAGACAGACATGCGGTTGGTGCATGTTGCATGCTGGTGATGAGATCACCCACTAGACAGATATGCGGTTGGTGATGAGATCACCTGCTTCCTGTCTGCTTTCAGCAGACCCACGTTTAATTTGGGTGGATTCATTCACACTCTGCATTTAGCAGTCATCCAGCAGTTTGTATTCTTTAGCACTCTGCTTGTAATAGAAGCTAGATGTCTGCACACTGTTCTCCTTTTGCCTAATAATACCAGGCTTTATGTCTATTAGCTTTTTTTGTATCGCAACTGAAGTTTGTTTAAAAACAGAAATTAGTAATATTTTAAAATACAAGACTGTATAATTACTGAAATCCATAGATATGCAGTTGGGCTAACAGGGGCCTCTAATTTTGCTGTGACTGTGTGTGTGAGTATGCGTGCCCTGTGGTGGACCGCCAACCCGTTCGGGGTCTGCCCCTGCCTTGTGGGACAGGCTGCAGACCATGACACTGTCCAGGATTAGTGGTTAAAGGATGGATGGATGTTTGTATGTATGTTAGTGAAGGGGAATTTTAACAAATAAGAAAGGAAGTGTATGACCTCTGCATAGATACCTCTGTGTGGCACGGTGTACCCACGGTGTACCCACGGTGTACCCACGGTGTACCCACGGTGCATCGGTTCCACGTCCCTTTCAGTCTGTCCAGGCTCAGCAATCACAGGCAGGTCCTCTCTGGGCTCTCGCTCCTCTGGCATTCCGAGTGGCACATCCATTTTTAGGCCCAGTGACAGCCTCCAGGTGACAGCTTTCATCATCTTTTACACACCCGGGAAGACAGCAGCAAAGCTTTCCATCTTCTGGGCTTTTTGTTAGAAGATTGGAATCACCTTGTAGGCCTAGCTGCAGCTCATAGGGGACTGCAGGGTAACTTCAAAGGTTTCTCTGCTATCATTACTGACGCTTCTGTGGCAAGAAGAGAATCTCAGTGTAAAAGACAGATATTTGCCATGGCAATAGTCAGCAGTTCTTTTAGTTGACCTAAACGTCCATCTTACCATAGTAATGTTAAGCCTAAATCAATGCTGTAGTGTCTTGTGGATCAAAGCACTGTTACACGTCATTTGTGTGAATGGCTACACTTTCGCTCCTGTATCAGTGTCCCTGGTACGGCTGCATATCACATCGCAATATGTGAGATATCCGCGAGTAACTTTGCGATATCTATAAAACAAAAGAAGAGATGAAATTATGCAAAATAAACTATAACCGAATAGAAATTATTATCTCCCAACAGAGTGTGTTAAATAAGTTGCTGTGAGTTGAGTCAACAGACACAAAGCAGTGCTGAAAAATGCAACGTGATTATTGCTCATGCGTGCGATATATCGTGCAGACCTAGCCCCTGGGCTTTTCAAGATTTTGAATGACACCACAATGATGATAATGTCCCATATTGTATATAACTGGATTAGATGGTTATGTCCTCTAGAATAGTTGTTTATCTGTAGTAGCAAAGCTTCCTTCAGCTGTAATTCAAAAGATCTATATATGCTCCAGCATATAGCTCTGTAATTGCTTAGTTGCCAATACTCTTAACTGTACTACATTTCCCATGATTCTGCTTTGTTCTACAGAACTCTCCTGGCAACATGAGCATGAGCAACCAGCCAGGTACCCCACGGGATGATGGAGAGCTGGGCGGGAGCTTTCTCAACCCTTTTCAGAACGAAAGCGTATGTTGGCCACTCCTCCTCTGTGTGCATGTTTGCACTGTTTCTATTTATTTATTTATTTATTTATTTATTTTACATTGTGCCATTATTGATTTGTCAAGGAAACTTGGCTATGCTGTTTGTGTGAATTTTTGTGATTTTTTTTTTTGTGATATATATATATATACAGTATAAATGCATTATAGCATAGCCAGTTGAAATTCTCATGGTGTGTAGTCGATAACGTCTTCCCACTTCACCTTTGCAGTATTCTCCAAACATGACCATGAGTGTGTGATGACCTCTGATAGCATCTCCTGGAGTGAACTTTGGAACAAGGAACGTGCTTCAGTCCGCTGTAACTGGCCTTCATCAATTAGTGGAGAAAGTGGGTCCAAGCCTCTCTTTCCTTGGTTCTGTTTGCTGTTTTGTCACTGTTTGATTTAACCACCCCTTTAATACTCAAAGACTGAAACAAACATATGAAACAAACCCCCAGGAAGCAAAAGACAGCAGACTGAAAAGTCAACCACTCAATGTTTTACTTGTATTTTCTACTTTCTATTTGTGTATATATGTGGCTGTATAGTCACTGCTCCATGTGCATGTATATACACACAGAAGTGTAACCCTTGGACTGAGAAAAATCTGAAAAGCTCTCACAAGTAACAATGGGTTTTTTTTATTTTAGGCTTGGTTGTCTTGTCTTTATTTGTTTCACTTTTTTATTTCTATTTTTGAATCCTCCAAAGTTTGTTCTCATGTGTATAATGGTGGGAAACGAGAACATTTGCAGAATGAGAAGGTTTTCAGCTAATCTTATGAAATAATGAACAGAACCATGAGAAGGATGCAGTGCATTAAGTGGGTGAAACCAGATGAACGGCGTGTTATAAGTTTGTATAAACACTCCAAATTTCTCCAAAACATAATCAGAAAATGGGGTTGTATCATTTGTTGATTTGAAATTAAATGTATATTATTATGTATTATGTTTATAAAGCAGAGGTAAAAAGAGAGAAAGCAATTGCTTAGATTTAGTAAAATAAAAAAAAAATGTAAAGGCAATGTTTTGTTTAATTTTTATGTACTGTACCGTATCCAGATAATGTTTGTTTGTTTGTTTTGAGTGTGCAATCTAGAAGCATGTTTCAATGATTTCAGAAGCATCAGTTTTCCTAGTGTCCCCTGGATTCTTACGGCCCTCAGCTAGATCTGGCCTTGCCCAGGGACCCGCGATGCCCCAGGAGTGACACAGCTCCTCTCTCAGCTGCATCCAGTCAGACTTCCCGCTACCCCTTTCCAAATTTTAAGCACCACACTATCAAACTGAACCTAGGGACAAGATCAAATGTGCGTACTCCATCTGTTTAAAACGTAGTCGACGTTCCCGGGATTTCACAAAGGATTTCCTTACACTCCAAAGGCTGTATGAATGCATAGGTAAGAAATTCAAGATGAACACATTTTGCTGTGTAACTTAATTTTGAGAGATCAGCTGAGTACAATACACCTTTATCTGGGGGAACAGGACAGGAAGAGTCAAAACAGCAGGTTTAAAACAGCCTCACTCATGTACTAAAGGGGTCGTATTAAAGGAGAAATGCTCTGAAGTAGATCCTTAAAGTCGCATCCTATAGCTGGCCTTGCTTTATCGGTAACACATTCCTGTATTTTGCTTATTTATTTTTTTCCCAAACATTGCTTATGTGATTTTAGTAAAGGCCTTTTTTTACTACAGTAAAAGCCCTGTAAATTGTGTATATTTTAATTAAACTAACGCAGGCAGTCCTCAGACTTACATGACATGATGCAGTCTAAATGATGTATGCTATCTAATTTTTCCAAAAAAAACAACAAATAGAAAATGCGAAACGTGCTTAATTGACTCTTTGTGATTTAAGAAGGTTTATACTCTGTGGCGGTGTTTTGCACAGAGAAATACATGGTACGATTATATTTAAATAGAAAAGTCATTTTTAAAAACATATATCTTATGTTTGGATTGCATTCATGCATTGTGTTTTGTAATATAAGTTTTATCAAATAAATGCTGGTTATTTTGAATAGTTTTGTTCTGAAATGATACATTGTTCTTTTATATAGCTAGCCAGCCCCAAAAGCAGATAATCGTTAGGTCTTGAAATGCCTTCACTTGGGTATAGTAAAGTAATGTAAGTAAATTGACTTACTATTCATTGGTTATTCAATGTTATATATTTTCATTAAAATCTTAACAGGAAGCATTTTTAACAATGAGTATTTGTTTGAAGCTAAACAATGCAACGTTTGTAGTTGTCATTCATATTGGGCTGTTGTATGACACTATGCTATTTTAGTTTTCCCACGGAAACAGACTAATAACATTTCATCTGCTGATTTATTGCATTGCGTTTGTTAATTCAGATATTCTAAAAGGTAAAAATGGATGATGTGGGAGGCACTCTCAGTTATGAGAATTTGGTTTTAGTGAGGAGATGATGTACATTGTGGAGTGCCATAAGTACAGTTGCTGTAATACTAGCTACTGTAAGTTGAGGACTGCCTTTGACTTACCTGTTCATAAAGATTTTAATGAAATTGTTTTCCTATGTATGTTAAACAATGCTGTGCTTCTTCGAATTCTGTACTACTGTAGCTGTATTTGTTTCAGTCAAAGGAATATGTACTGACAGTTATGGTCACGGGAAATCAAGTAACATAAGTAGTGTTGTATTGTAAAAAAAAAAAAAAAAAAAAAAAAAAAAAACAGCTGCCTTTTTCAAGGTCACATCTCATCATAGGAAACATGACAATCATTTAAATAGCTTTGTTTTCATGATAGACCTGTGGCAGGCTCACCTGAAAGGGTAACAACACTGACGTCATAGTGAACAATAATTCTAAAAAATTAAGTCTCTAAGCACTTGTGGTGAAACTGTTTTGATTTAATTTGGTCACTGATTCAATATATTAGATTAATGAAGAAAAATTAAGTCAAAATGGGGCAGCTCATTGGTGGGAAAACACTGAGTTGTCGAGAGGAGGCCGTCGTGGTTATTTAGGTCAAACATGGAGAAGGAAAAGGGGGTAACCGGAACTGAACTGCAATACATTTTCATTCAGTCCTAATAGTTGCATCACCCGGACAAACTGTGATATATTTTTTTTTTCTTTTGCTTATACAATTGGAGGAGATGGGGGAGGGTAGAATGGAATTAAGGCTTTGTTCTGTTTTCTTACCTTAATTCACTGCCCATTGTTCTTACAATGATAATTGTAATTATGAATCATCATTATGAAAATGCTTGAGTTTTGTGAATTGTATTGTCCTCTCTGATCTTTTTATGCAGCAGTTGTCATTTTTTAGCTTTGAAATTCATCTGTGTTTTTGTGAATTATTTAATAAGTATCTTAAAAAACGGAGATGTTTGCTTTTTTAGCATTACTACCATTGTAATAGTATCTACTTTTTTACGTCAAATTTTGTGTGGTGGAGTTACGAGAGAGACTTTTGTAAATTTACTCGCCATCGTTTTCATTTTAGTTTTTTAGCTTTTTTTTTTTTTTTAGCCATTTGTGATGTGTTTAATTTTAACCTTGTGTTGAGTTTTTGTAAATACATCGAGAAGTACGATATGGGTTTTGAATATACTGATATAAAGCTTCTCTTCCCTCCTAAAGCTCTGACCGCTGCTGTTTGTGTGTTTGTGTGACTCAGTCTCTTCCTTTGCATACATTTTTATCATCCTTTGGATTTAAGAAATGCCCACGACCGTAAACAGGCAGAGGTGCCATTAACTAAGTGATATCAGAGCCAGTTACTGCCTTTAAAAACATGGCTTAATAAATGGGCATTAATAAACCAACGAAGATTATACATTTACAATGTTTTCCTGCATGGATTTCATTGGAATAATTCCATACCTCTGTAAAAACATAGGGCTTAGCTTTGGTTTTGTGTTTTATTTTTAATATTATTTGGCTCAAAGCTCAGCTGAAATTACTGTTCCTCTTGACTGAAGTTTCTTGTGCAAAGGGATTTTTCCTGCAATACATGCATTTGTGTGTTAATTCTGTGACGGTCTGTTCTTTTTCCACGTGTTGCTACATGCAGGGCAGCCCTAAGAGGTCATTAGCAGAGGCTTTGAACACAACTGGGCGCCCTGTGCTTCCCGTCATTTGCTCTTTAAAAAGGCCTGTTGTGTTCCAGGCAGCTGATGGCAAAAGCAGATTTGATCATCAGTCAGCAGGTTGTTTCGCTGACTGAAAACAGGGACACTTGCTACAGCAACATCACTGCTGTTTGATATAGCTTCAGAAAAAATATGTAAATTCATAGATCCGTGAGTTTATGTAAGAACATCCAGGCTTATACATAATATGAGATGGTCAGCATTCTAGCTGGGTGACCAATATGTGATTAGTGGTCATCTGGTTGTTCCGTGTTCCTTGTTCCATCTGGTTTTACAAAAAAGAAAACTAGAATTTCAGCATCTGACCAGCAGTGTGAATCCGCAGCACAAAATCAGGTGAAGTAATAAAAATTAGTCAACTTGTATAAGAAAATTATAAATGCACTGTACTGTACATGATTATGTAATACTTGTTGCATGAAAGGCCAATCAGTTCCCTGTCGGTGGGCTTGTCCCATACCCCTGCTCCCCGTTGGTTGTGTCTGAGCAGGACTCGTATTTCCTGGCGTGTTTATTGGCACAGTTAGCCGAATGGTGTAGATAAGAAGCAGGCGCGTGTAGGGGGCAATACACTGTATACAAGTGCTTAGAGAACGAGCTTAGGGGAGCCATGATGAACATTGCCCACAAGTCAGACAGGCAGGATCAGCTAATTAAGGGGGCAGCCAGGTGCCAGACAGAGGTCCAGATGTGCCAGGCTGTCCTGCCTTGTCATGCCAACCACCAGGGTGATCTGGGTGCCGGGCAGCTACTGAAGTGGATGGACACCACTGCATGTCTATCAGGTGGGTTTCTCATCCAGGAGGTGGTGTGGCAGATGGAAGCCAGATTATTCTTCATTTTGTTCATCGTAAATTGGAAAAATGTAAGCTGCAGCTTTGAACCGAAGCTGATTTTTTAAAACTGGGAAATAGCTGCATATTGACTGAAAGTTATATAAAAGTTATGCTAATCATATGATTGCTAAAGCAGATTCTGGAGAGTTATTGTGCTCTGTGTGGCACCCTTTCCTCTTTGTTGAGCCGCTCCAGTAATTCGTACATGATTAAATGTCAAATCGTGAGCATTTGTCTTCACTGAAGTAGAACAATAATCATAATTCGAAAAGTCAACCATTTTTCAAAGCCAGAAGTAAACACTGCATTCCCTATACACTCTGGGGCTGCACACGGTCTGTCTGGGAGGCTTTCATGAGCAATATTCTTTTACTTGTTTGTTTTTATGGAATAAAGTTACATATAAGGACTGGTTGTATACTGAATAATGAAATATTTTGATATACCTTGCCTTTTCCAGTTGTGCAATACGTTTAGACAGTATGCGCTAAAATAGCTCAGGTTGCAGGTTGAAATCCCAACAGATACGGGCCATTCGAACGATGCAGCTGGAAAGTGGCCAGAACTCTGGGCAGGCCGAAAGCAGGCAGGCAGCACATTATAACCCAAACATAACGTGCATGCAGTGCATTCACAGAATAGCTTAACAAGTAGCATAGCTTAATAAGCATCTTGGCCCGCAAAGTATAGATCTCTGAAGCTCTTATCAAGAACAGTAACCTTTGGATGACTTTTTTTTTCCAGCAAAAAGAACCAACACAGCTACCTTTCACCCAGGCCCAGACCCGGGCTTTCATCACCTAGCAAAGATATATTCACTTTCCAATGGACCTTTCAGGCTGCAGGAGTCATAAATGATTTACGTTTGTTCTCTCCTCTCACAGCAGTTCGTGCTATCAGGGGTTTTCTCTACTGCAGTTGGAGAGATAAAATATTGATAAGACGCTAAGCGCTTGCTGTTGGTAAACAGGCTCTTCACATGAGGAGCATCTTCTCAAAGGGAGTGCAGTTCAGTACAAGAAAATTCACACGACCCAAATGGTGAAGACGTCCCATTTTTCCCATTCCCACAATATATTTAGATTCTTTTTTTTTTTTTAAAGAAAAAGGAACCGTAAGTACACACTATTAAAGTATTATAGCAAGGTGTATTCTGCCTTAATCATATATTTTGCCTTCACTGTTCATTGGACATCTTGGGGAGGACCTAGATTGCTGTATTAATCTTGATACTAATTTTGATTGGCTACAGCTGAACAAAGCCATGTTCTCATGTCTGTCAGTGAGTGTAGGTCATGTTGTGTACATGGAGTTCTGACTAGCGGGCAAACCGCACTTGATGTTGCCACCGGCTGTACCACTGATGTGCTGCCAGTGTGACAGCTCTGTAATGGATAGAGTTGAGCCCTGTGATGTCGATGACAAAAGTCGACAACCCCTGTGCCACTGATCTGCCTGTCACAAGATCAAATGGTAGCAGAAATGATATCTATGTTTTCGCACATGCAGGGGATGAGGGATTTTGTCAGGCAGCCGTAGCAATGAAGACAAAAGCTGTTTTATTAAGGATCTGCTTTTTCCTGCACCAGAAAAAAATGTAATTAGCATTAGCCCCTGATTGCATGCTGTATTCTACATATTAATGACACAAAGAGTTAAGTTAGTTGGTCAAACTAAGATAGTGTCCATGCATTTTTGAACACATAATATTACTGTTAAAACCATTAATAGCTAAAGTTGCATTTTGCAGTTATTAAAGTTACAGTTATTTGAGTTGTGGGTAAAATAACCATGTATACACTTCACAAGAATGAATGCAGCTGTGAAGTCTGGCATTGCTTTAGAATCCAGGGTGAGCTTATAATTCATCTTCCGTACTAAATACATCACCACTTGGCTAGAACTACAATGTCCTGCTTGTCTGAAATCCCCTTACTTTCATTTTCTATCCAAAGAGTTGTCCGGCTGGAGACTGGTTTTATTCCACCATTAACACTAATGTGACATCTCTACAATATGCTATGAGTGAACATTGATCTTATGTTGGCACCAGCTTTTCCAACATCTCATTCATAAACAAGGCTACGCCTTAGTCGGCCACTTCATACCTGCTCCCAGACATTTCAACTTCACCCTGACTTCTCTTGCAGCTGACCTGAGCAGCTCTAGCAGGGCAGAAACGTCGCAAACTGAGTTATTGGAAAGATGGTGTCCTATGATGGCACCAAGCTGAAAGTCACGAACCTCTTCTGTACAGCTGCCTGTTCTACTACTTTTGTTTGTTCCTGGATATTGCATTTGCTGTGTGTCTAATTATACTCCTGTGTCAGCCATGGCTTTGGCTAAATTAGCCAATTCCTCTAATTAATAGGGGTGCACATAATTTTGTGCTAAGTAGCATTACAGTAGATCCCTCCTACTTACTGCCATCAGACACTACAACACCTCCTCCAGACACCCCCCACCCCCAACCATAACATGCCAGGAAGCATCCAGCTCCCTTGACGTTTTGCAGTCGGCTTTTCACTTCGGAAGACGGAAGTGACGAATGCCGCATACAGAGAGATGTGGGCGGAGTCTGCACGTGGAGGCAGAGCGAACGTCGAATGGAGGGCGAGGTAGAGGACGAGGCTGTGGGCGGAGTCTGCACATGGAGGCGGAGCAAGTGTCGAATGGAGGGCGAGCTAGTGGACGAGGCTGTGGGCGGAGTCTGCACGTGGAGGCGGAGCGAACGTCGAATGGAGGGCGAGCTAGAGGACGAGGCTGTGGGCGGAGCTGAACTTACAGCGGCGTAACACTGTGAAAAATCCATGGCTTCGAAAAGGAAGCGTAGTGTCACGTCCCTCCAAAAGAAGCTAGATATCATTACAGAGATGTGAAAAGGAAAATCACACAGAGGTGTTGCAGACCATTTTGGAGTGGCTAAGTCTATGGTAGGCGATATTTTGAAGAGTAAAGAAAAAAATCATCCAGCTCACTTGATACTGGTTAAAAACTGGATGACCACTGCAAGAATAAAACGGGATGATTTGTATATGTACACATGTACATGTACGTTGTACTGTACTGTTCATGTATTTCGGGCATCTCTTACTTACGGGCACCCCTCGGTCCCATTCTGCCTGAATAAGGGAGGTTTGACTGTATACCGAAACATTACAGGCAATTTTGAAACACCAACTTGACTAACTGCATGTTATAGCAACATGAATAAGGGAGAATACCTGGAATCCTCAGGGAAAACACAAGAGGTGTGCTGATGTGTAAAGGTCATTATGAGAGACATATAACATATGACAGCATTGTCAGCATTTCAGTACACAGTCACAAGTTGTTCTGACATACTGTATGTACAGTTAAGCCCAAAAGTATTTGTACCCATGCCAAATTTTGATTTATAGTGAATCATTTAATATGTTTTGCATGTGACAAAAGAAAGACATTATGCTAGAGATATATGGAGCTATATTAGGGCCGAAAGTTTCGTTAATTTGAAAAAAAAATCTGAAACTGAAAGTTCAAGTTTTGCTGTTGAACTTTAAAAAGTACAACGA
>JAODJU010000119.1:27656510-27672429 GCA_026776725.1 Gnathonemus echidnorhynchus | reverse complement strand
GTGGGGGGGGGGGGGCAATGGATAAGTTGATCGGGGAGGCCATACCTCTTTGAGTCCCCTGCAGAACCTCTCAAACACCCTCTTCATGTTGCCGCCTTTTTCCATGGAGATAACGCGAGTGTGGTCTTCCTCATTGACCCATATCAGGAAAGTCTTCTCATTGTTGTGCCTGCAGAACAAGGGTTCAGGATTAAACTCAGGCAAACAACGAGAGAACAAACAAACAAATGGGGCTGAAAATTAAGCACGCCCACTCGCCCGAGGCGGGTAATGTAGACAAAGGGCAATGTACAAAAAACTGAACACTAGCTCGCTGACTTAAAAAAAAAAAAAAATGAACTAGTCCAATTGGCCAGCAGCAAAAAATCTTTAGTTTCACCCCTGCAAATAAAAAACAAACAAAACAAACAACCTTGGCAGTTCAGAAGACATTGTGTAACATATAGCACTATAATGATGTAGTTTCAAAAGCCATTCAAAGTAATTAATCAAGGGCTACTTACTGACAATAATTATTGACTGAAATTAATGAATAAGATTATGAGCAATTCATAAATAACTATGCAGAATCATACTTTGCTGTCAGAGTTAGCAGCAAGCTACTTGTTAAATGTGTGCTTTTAGAGTTTGGGTTACTGCTACTATAAAACCTTTAAATTAGAAAGAACTCCGCATTCTAGATGACATATGAACCAAAAACACAAATGCATTGAAGCTGGTTAAAATTTTGGACAAATTCAGGTTGTGTGTACAGTATGTAAGTAGATTTCTACACACAACACCTTGCAGTGATTTGAAATTGCCCATAAACTGTCCCGGTTGTTCCCGGGGTGCTTTTGTTAACTGGCACACCAGCAGGCCATTACAGCAATCTCATTCAACATACCAGATCCCCCTGGCGTCTGGCCAATCACGGGCCATACCCGCACATGTCAACAGGGGGGAGACGGGTTTATCAAACAGGAAGTGGTCCTTTGGCGGAGGAGAGAGAGGGAGCATTTCAGGTGAATGGCTTTATTGCAAAGTTGTCTTCTTGCAGGATTTGTATGATTAGTATGATTGTAATTTATAAGTTATGTAAGTAATACATATTCTTATCGTTGCATTGTGATTTTATCCAGAACAATTTCATTTTACTGATTTAAATTAATCATGGCACAGTTAAGGTTAAGTATGCAGCTCAAAGGCATAACCTAAACTATATGTCTTATTATTCATATTTATTAAATGCGGGCAATAATAAGGTCATGTGATAATTTCTTAAAGTGATAAATCGATGAGTAAAAAATACCAGTTATTAATTTATGAATGTTTCTGTGAATTGGAGAGAATATAGGTCTATCGCTAGAGTTGTGTTGGAGGGTTTAGGGTTACATGGGATTTAGTTTATGGAGCCAAACAGCTGTCTGCATGTGACTCAGCCAGCTAGCTAGTTTTTCCCAAACATGCTAATACTATTGTCCCATTCTACCCCTATGTCTGTTTGCCATCCAATATATGGTTTTTCCACAATTATGAATGCCTATATTAATCACTTATATCATAGTTTATGCTTCTGTTCTTAAGTTGTTTCCAATTAACTCAAATGTTAATCTCTGGGACATCCATCTGGAGATCTTAGCATTCATCAGGGTGACAGGGGGCCTGGAGTCTATCCCAGGCTGCCTAGGACACAATGCAGGGGACACCCTGGATGCGATGCCAGTCCATTATAGAGTACATTCTCGACACATATCATGGGCAATTTAGCGATGCCAATTAGCCTAACTGTGCGAGGACATCGGACAGAGCCATACACAGACAGATGAGAGGGAGGAATCAAGCCCTCTGTCCCAGAGGTATGAGGGAACGGCACTGTGCCATCTGCAGCCTCGAGGCTATTCTACTGGGCCCAACCCTCTAGCTATGTCTGCTGCTGATTGCAGAGGACAGACTGGCTTATCTAGCTGATGTGACTAAGGGCTACCAGCACAGTGAGGGGGAAAGGTTAAGCCTAGTCTGTGACAAGACAAAGGTCACATGCACAAACAGGTCCACCAGGTGCTGAGAGCCCACTGCTGGATAAGCTTCACTTGTGAATAGTATGATTCATGTTTATAAATAGCTTATAACTCTCATGTGGTTGAGAAACAGTCTAAAAACTGTTTTCAGTCATCTATTCTCTCTTTGTTCATTCTGTTTTGCTGTCAGTGGTTTTTGTTTTTCTCTTTATTGGATTTAAATCTGTTAGTCATTAATTTTGTGTTTTGCTTTAAGGTAATTATAGTTCGTGCTTTATACTCTCTAATTGTTTAAATATTTGTTTTAATAGTTAACTTCATTGTGCTGCACTTTGATGGACACCTGCTGTCTTTCAAATGTGCTATAAAAAAGATGATTTGACTTTTTGCGCAAGGGTTTTTCTCCAGAAGAAATTTTCAAGAGAAATGGCCTTTGTTTTATCAAGGTCTACAGATTAATCAACTAAATGAATATATTTAGTTTACGTGTTTGTATGTATGTGTGTGCTTTTACAGAATCTGAATTAAAGTCCACATTAGAGTCCGTTTAGGGTGATGAGGTGTGGCTGAGGTTACTCTAGGCGTGACCTAGGCAGATGGACAGCTTGCTTACATCGATTAGCTGCTGTTGATCCTTCTCGGTCATCTCACCCAGGCTGTAGTATTTCCCGGACAGGTCGCCCTTGAGGCCTGACAGCGCCTGGACGACCACGCGCTCCACCTCGCGGCGCTCAGCCCGGGAGCAGGCGGGCGGCAGGCTCAGGCCTCGGATGCTGCGGCCCGTGCGCACGCGTGACGACAGCACGTAGCGCTCGTCGAACATGCCAGAGGTGATCTACGGGGGGCGGGTTGCTCGGGTCAGACATAATGGGCCATCGGTTGCCATTGTAAGCAGGAGCGGATTAACTTATCTGGGGCCCAAGGCTGACATCAACAAGATCGCTCAGGTGTTGCCGATTTAACTAACAGTTCCATCTTTCCCAAGGCGGGACGGGGCCCTGATCTGTGCCGGGGCCCTAGATCGCAGGCTAGGATAGCCGGTGCATTAATCTGCACCTAATGGTAAGAGTAGATTATTAACCTAATTACCTTAGAGCTGTCCAGGTCAGTAGGGTGCTTCATGCGTCTGGGGTCATAGCCATTGTGTCTGTCCTTGATGACAGGGTCGAAGATGTCAGCAAACACCTACAGATGGCAAAAATTCCCATGAATATACAGATAACCTCAGAGGCACTGGAGAACTCAAAGGAGCTCAAGAACAAACAAAACAACTCGTCATATTTCCCAATAATTCATTAAATGCTGAACTTACAGATCTAGATCATTTCTGATAACTATATCGATTTATAAATATGAGCAGGAGCATGAAACAGGCAGAATAATAAGTCCAAAAGATGACACTTTATTCCAAGCACATTATAAATACCAAATGAGGCAGTTGGTAAGTTTTTTTACACTCCTCAGTCAAGGATATTACAGGGCTGGGTCCTGGGATTTGAACTGATAATGTTCAGATTTTAAATTCATGCCATTAACCACTGGGTGACTGGCTCATTAGCCAGTATATTCCAAGGAGTGGTACTTTTACAGAATATCAAACTGTAATGGACACAGCTGTGACACTGGGACCTCCTCAGATTCCAAAACCAACCTCATAGGTCTCCTCATCCCCAGCCACCATGCCCACGGTCTTAATGAAGGGGTGCCCAGGGTTGTCCACGCCGGTCTGGATGCACTGGTCCAGGGTCCAGCCACTGGGGGTGCACTTGTCGCGCAGTTTGCTGTAGATGGCCGGCGTCAGTGCAGATGCCATGCAGTTGTTATGATGGCGTAGGTCGGGGAAATCGGCACTGTTGGAGAACAAAGACACACAATGGCATTACTAAGATTCATGGTGTAGCAGCTAACCATCATACTTACACCTTTAATATTTCTACCAGCCACTCAAACCATCTTTTCACCAGAAATTATGGCTACAATAAAATGTTTATAGAGAGCAAATGCTTCTACAAAAGCCGGATTGAGTTAATTACTTTGACTTAATACATAAATTGTATTATAGTATAACAATTTTAAGGAGCTATATTTAGCCTCGTTCATCGCACAGTCCAGATGTGGAATTTCCATTCTCCTACTTAATTGGTTCTTTAGATGGGTTATACTGGTCACTGCTGGCTGACTCGCTCTGTCTCATTACGTATAGCAATTAAAGTTATCTGCCCCTGGCAGCTTTACCGGCTGCTGTAAGGCTCACCGGTGCATCAATGCAGGTCCTGTGGCTTTCACAGCACTGCGGTACCTCTGGCTATTGAGAGGCTCGCCTGGCTGCGCAGATGAAAGCTCCCTCATGGTATAACGTTATCTGGCCCTGGGCCAGCTGCAAGCACACTTGTGCACAGAGCTCTCCCCGCTAAAAATGTATCATTCCAGCGACGTTTACCTAATGTTACGTTTAATGTATGGAAATGTTCAAAGTGGCCAGTTTTCCTGATGTTCCCAGAACATTGTCCCACTACTGCAACAACAACTACTACTACAGCTAAGGCTAATAATATAAAAGCTAATGAAGGGCATGGTAGGGCAGTGAGTAACACTGTCGCTTTACACCTCAAAGGTCGTGGTTTAAGGGCTGGTCAGCATGTTCGCAGTATATAAACACTTTTATTAAATAATATTTTATTATAAAACAATATTTTTCAACAATAATTGCATTAAAGGGGTGTTAGAAATAATTAATAAAAGTAATAAGTAATAATTTTATCATGTCGACACTGACAGAACCTTTGGTAAAATGTAAAATGTGGAAATAGCGTTCCATCAACGTTACAGTAAGAACATTCTTTGCCAACTTTGAGAAGACTTTTACAGAGCCTAGGCTAGAGTTCTGGAAATGATACATCTCAGTGCTAGAGGTTTGACAGTCTATTTACCTCAAATTCCTTATTAGAACCTGAGCATGGAAACTATTCATACGGAAATTTAGTAAGACTATGTCAACAAATGGGTTTCTTGATGTTATTGTTTCTTATACAACAGTTAGATCCGACCAAGAAATCTGATTGGACAAGAGTTGCAGCTGCATCACTCCTCTTTAAAAGTGAACCTAAAAACCATGAGGTGCCTCATTTCCATCAACACGGAGCCGGGTCCGGCCTGGTTCTCACTTGATGTCTTTTGAGAACCTGCCCATGATTCCACTGGTTTCAAAAATGAATGTAGGCAGAAAGGACAGTTAAGTAAAGGTTCATATGTATTCAGGTTTGTTGGATTTATTTTTATCTGTTTTGGATTTTAAGTTTTTAAAAGCTGCCAAAACAAAAAACAAAGGTTTCAGAGTATGACTCGTTGCGCGATGTCTCTATTGCCTGTATAAACTTTTGTCTCTGTAAAGGCTCCCCCGTCTGTGTGTGAGTTTATTCTTTATTCTTTTAAGGTTCACGCAACAGAACAGTCTGCTAATAACTGAACTTTACTGTCTGCCTCGTGATCTCTTCGCCACTCGAGCCCCACAATATTTTATTTTTTAGACCTGCGGCATGGCTTTAACTTACAATGCAAAGTGATTCTGCTGATAAGCTGGTTATAGTTGTTTCACTGCTGGCGTCGGTGATATTAGACAAAACTACATCGGGTATGGACTGAATTTGGGTTTGGATGCGATAGCCCGTCTCACTTTCGCTGACGTATTTTTCTTTGCCGAGGCCCGTAAATGTTTAAATAAACAAACAAAATATGCTGTATGTTATTACTGTTACCTTATGAATGTTACTCGATGAACTGTTGTATACCTTACCCTCGTGCCTATGGCCGAATCACAGCCAAGAAAATATTGGAGTAGAACTGCACACCTTTTCGTATGTTATTGCTTAAAGAACTTTCTGGATAATGTGTTAGTGACAGAATCCATAGTGAATAACGATGTAGATGGAGACTTAAAGGCTGGTTTAAAATAAACGTCCCAAGTAAGTGAATAAGCACACTTTCCTGAGCGTGAGGATACCTTGGGGGGTACAGCTTTGTTTTCTCCTGGGCAGTGACACCGGCAGAGTCGCCCCTCAGGTAGCTGGTGGCAAAGGAGCCGGCGCCAAGGCCGCCCAACATGAGGGCGACACCGCGGCCAGACATCATGCGGGTGAAGACGCTCGCCATCTTCGCTGCTCAGGGTTACGACGTCACCTAAGAAGACTGAGGGGGGAAGTGAAGCAGAGGGAAAGGGCAATCAAGGGCCAATCAAGGGCCAATCAAGGGGCATTTAGAACACCATACAAAATAAAATGGTACCAACCAAGAAAGCCATGAAAGGAAAAGAATATATAAAGCATTATCTGCTAAAAGTATGGGTGTTTATATGACGTAAATAACTATATAATATTCTTAAGTAGTAAATCTTAGACCGAACTGAAATGTTCATAATCGACTGAAATATGTCCTTCACTTCAGATTCTGCTGCAGTAAGGAATTTATCTTAATTCAGCTTCAATATTCGAAAATATTCCACACATATATATATATTTGGGGGGAAAAAAGCATATCACACCAAGTGATTTTTGCCGTTATCCTGGAATACTTGACCTGCAACTGTAATGAATTGTGTTGCACTAATGCAACAGTGAACATACAATCTGGAAGTTTTACGATATGGAATTCTCCATAAAGTTCAAAATTATTTTCTCTCAAACCCCATGGTCAAGATAAGGACTAGCTAACCTGACTGAAGCAGAATTAGCATGTTTACTGTATTATGATAATTATTCATGGCTTATCTGGAAGTAAGAATAATCAAAGTTCTTATGTTAACATGGGAGTGTCACAGATACCCTTCAGTGTGCCCTGGACAGTGCTGAGATAGCATTTTAGTGGTGGTTCTGAGAGTGACAGTCAGTATGGTGGTGAAAGCTGAGAACACCATTGCACAACCTAATCCCAAGGTTAAAGGGAGTTTAGATCCACTTCGGCGCAGTAAAAAATGCTTGGCTGGTTGTGAGATCTGCTGTAGGCGACGTTTTTGCCGTCATACCCAAAGTTTGGAAGTTTGCCCTGAAATCAGCTTGGCTGGGGGGAATTAAAAGGTTATTACCAAGAGCAAAAGTATTAATAGATGCAAGGGCGCCCTGAGTCCAGTTGGCACGGTTTGCAGGCCTCGTGATCCGCTGTGACATTCTGAACCGGTCAGAGCTGCTGACTGACCACCGAAGGGCGAGACCAAAGGAAGAGACCGCGAGAATGCAAGAGAGCAAACAGGCAAATCTGAAAATGCTACATATAGCTAGTTTGTGGACAGTGAGCCATAGAAGGTGGGGTCACTGGCTCTAACCTTTTCATTTGAATAAACGTACATTATTGGAACTTTAAGATTCAACAATCGTATGAATAGTTCTCCCAGCACCTGCTGAAAGCTGGATAGCACTCTTTTATCATGGCTTATTGCATTTATGCAGTGTGACAACCACATCTAAGGTAAGGAAGTTAATTTAACATTAAATGATATAATTGCGATAAAAAAATATATTAAAATTATACCTACATTTAGATATTCAGGATATACAGCAATTAATATGGCCAGTTCGCATTGTGAAATGTGTTTCATCTTTCGCTATATTGGAAATACCAACAAGTTTGAAAAGAATTAGCCTATGTGACTTTTCAATAAATACCTTCAATTACTGAATATATTAGAAATTTGTAAAACATCTCACAGTTAAATCACCACAAAATATATTACTGTTTGTTAACCATAAATCTCATATATCTCATATAAATTGTTTTACTTTTTTCTAGGGTATATGCATGGTTTAAATAATATTAACACGTATATTATAGCAAGTGTCTGTAACAGTAATCACAGAAATAGCTCAAACTCAATCAGGTTGTTTTCAGTCGTTCTTAATCGTCACAGACATGCAGGTGGTTTTAAAATGCACCTCTTGTAGGTCTAGTTGATGGGAAAACATGGAAGATCTAAATGGGCTTAAGATATAAGTTACTTTATTGACCCCGGGGGGGGGGGGGGAATTCTTTAGCATACAGCAGTGACAGCGATACTTCTATACATAAAGATATAATTCTACCATATATCAGAATATGACTTTAAAAATGCTCATACACACAGTACTATAGAATGTAAATGCCAAACTTGAGTAAAGTTAGGGTAATGGTGGAGGATTTGCCTTGAAATGAAGCAGAGAAATGCCACAGTACCTTGTTGGGTAGCAGTGTTCCGGTCCTGCTGTTCAGAGAATGAGACACTCCGTGTAAAGTGAGCGAATACTGCCACGGGATTAGCTGCCCGCTCCAATGCCAACCAATCCGCTTTCACCTGTTAACGTGTCAGGATCCACGTGGACCAGCCCGGGGTGCCCTTCAGCTTGACCCGCTCCGGCCCTCCCGCAAGGTGTCCCCAGGCCCAAACCATCAGCGGTGCATCACACTTCAATGCGTCTCGGCCAGTAATATCAAACATTTCTGACCATTTTTAAGAAGCTACCAGTTTGTATAAACTGATGCCACAGCATTAATGGAACAGTGTCATATGCATTAGAATGTCAGATGTGACTAATGTGTACACTGAGCATGCAGCTGTTCTTTGAAATTGGAGGCGAGTTTTCGAAATGCCATAACCTGAAATGTATCTGCTGGCTCCTGAAGGTCTGACTCCTATATCTAGCCTCCAAAAAGACCAGATAATGGAATAAAAATGATAATGATGAACTAATCCTATGAGCTGTGAAACACAGAGATAATGGAGAATGACAGGATTTTCAATTCTATGTGGGGATTCAGCTGTTCTACAGATCAGATCAAATCAGATCCATGTCAGGGAGGACACTTTGAGCTACAGGTTTTACAAACTACTTCAAAACTGAAAGGCTCCTAGGCTTGGCTAAATAATTCAGTTCTTCTTGTGATCTGATCGGTTTGTTTCCGTGAATGAAAGACTCATCCAGCTGTTCCACATTAACATTAGTGACACATGCATGATTATAGGAGACTGACAATTCAGCAAACAGCAAAAACTCAATGCTTAAGTGAAATCCAGTTCCTTTTAATTGAATTGGTAGTTTACCAAATACTGTTCTAGCTCAAAGTGTCCTCCCTGACACGGATTATCTGGGGGGGGGATTCCCACAAAGCAGGATTTTTTCATTAGCCAGATAATGTAAGACAAATGTAAGGGTTAGTCCAATAGGAAGGACACTTCCCTATGGTCACTCAATTTACAGAGCAAAAGTGGCCATAAAACAAGCAAACAGATTAAGACGCTTTCAAAAGACTTTTATTTTACATGTAAGCACTGAATAGGATTAGACATACACACTCCTAAAGAGTCAATGGACAAGAAGAGACAAGAGAAAGAGAGAAAGAGAAACAACAACAATAATTTCTATACAATAATATACAGTATAAATTAAATCAAAGCAGACACACCCGATGGGTCTATTCAGGCACATGCACATGCAATGCTGTGCATTTCTGCATCGGTAGAACTTGCCATTACAGTAAATTATTAAAAACAGGAAATTAACAAATTTTGTGCTACATAATTTAAATCTTTATGTTTTTATGGTGACTTGGGAGAGACAAAATACCTACTATACAACTTAAAAAAAGCAACAGAATGTTTTCCAGCAGACTTTAAAATAAACAGCATATGCAGTTCAGCTTCTTTTGCGACACACTATGTACATAAATACATCAAAACTTTATTGAAATAAATAGCAAAAAAATTCAAATCTAGTCATGCAAGCATAGCTACATTGCTGTCCGCACCACCCCAAAGCCCTGTGGTAATTACTAATTCATTATAACTTTTTCCTTTTTTCATCTCAACCATAAAAAAGTCATTATTTGATCAATTACAATAAATGCATTGGTTTTTTTAATTAATTTTTTTATTTAATTTTTTTTTTTAATTAGCAAATGTTTGTTAGCCTTCTCAACTAAGGAAAAAAATGTAACAATCAATACATATGTATGCTTTTGTGAACAAATGTACTGCTCTCCAGTACAACATTAAAAGATTTATATTTTTAAAATCATTTAATCCACTGTAGCTGCACTACCTGGATAACTAAAACAAAAATAACAAAAATGTACCAAGGCTGACAAATTGAGCATTTCCTCATGGGATGCAGTGCTGACGTTGTCTACGTTCCCCAAGATGAATTTCAGTTTTAACGTTTCTCAGTATAGGCAAATTCCTTTATTTATGGCTAGTCATGTGTTAAGGCATTTCAGTCAACACTGCTACTGTGGATGTCATATTAGGTGCATGTCAGTCTTGAGAATAACAAAAACTATTACATGGAGATTAAAATGACATTTTAAGGACAAAGCCTGACTTTATGGGTCAAGCAAGTACAAGATGACGAAAAGATGCATATCATTGTATTCGATCTACCACTTATTAAATATATATAAATATAAGTAGTTGTTTCTATAGGGATGTAGAAGTATGTTTTTCTTCACAGTAAACTCTCCAACTCAATCTTTGTGCAAATATATAAACAACAATTAGCTGTTATACATATTTATCTTTTCAGCCATATAGCTAGGCAACAGTGACTTTAATGAGTCGTTAGCTCATAATATTTGATGCAGTTATGAAATATTTGACATACAAATAATGTACTGTTAAGCCAGGCAAATATATCACATTTAACTCTCTACAGAAACTGCTGTCACGGTGAAAAGGAGATGAATTGCGGGAAAAGATTTACATTTGTGATGGGCCCAGCATTCATAAAATGTTATGGAGTGACTTTAACCACCAGGGGGAGATAGTACATCACTTATACAATAAGTTTTTGAATACTCTGCATGCTTATTCAGTTTCAGTTCAACCTGAAATCAAGAGTGTTGTCAAGTAGTATCAATTAAACACTTAATCACTGATTCATCACCCTGTTTGAATTTTCAAAATAGAAACATTTTGATGCTTCTAACAGCATGATAAAGCATTTGAAGTCACGTTTAAGATGGATCATTTCTGTAACAATGATTTCTATTAAAGTTCCTGTGTACACCTGCTTTAAAACCAGTTTTAAACCAGTTTAACCATAACTATTTCATGAGTAAGGTTTATTGGCTATAAAGTCATATTTTTGTTGCTGAAGCAGATGATTATTATTAACCACTATAAGTCAATACTGTCTCACTTCACACTGAGTAATATGCAAATCACAGGCTTCTAATTAACTAATAATTAAGGATCTCTTTTAAAAATACTGGCTTCAAATGTCACTATTTCACAATCTTTATTTCCCTTATCTTTTTAAATAAAAATCAATTATCAACCAGAAAAATGTATTCAGTTTGGGTTAGATCTAGTGTTCGGTCTACTGGATTTATGAGCAAAGGGTTTCATTTATGATTCCAGGAGGGAAAAGGTTCTTTAATTGGGAAAGCTTCATTAAATAACCAGATGGATAAATGTGTGTAAAATCAAAGAGTTAATAAATGATTAATCTTGCATAAATGATTATCCAGAGCAATGTTGTGACAATCCTCAAGCTCATGGCACAGCTAACGGCCTAGATGGGCACCCATCCATCACTGGGCACACAGTCACACACAAATTGGCAATTTAGAGACAACAATTCACCCAGCTGCGTGTTCTGGACCGCAGAAGAGGCTGGATGATGAAGAGACCATGCAAGCTCAACATGCACGTTGCTGGAGGTTCGAACTGAACCCACAACTCTGAGGTTGCAGATCTAGTCACTGCGCCGCCCAGCTAACAAGTCACTGTTAATTAAATGAAACACAGTACACAAATAATCCCAGAGGCTGCAACAATGAATGGATTAAAAAGGAGCAATCTAATGTTCTACTGTGGATCAATCAGAGTGTAAACCTCAAGAACGAGAACCTGAAGCGAGCCACTCATTCACGAGTATCTACAGACCAGCAAATGGAACAATATGGCTGGATTGGGAATGAAACCCTCAAAAAGATGGGAGACAAGCATTAACTATAGCAATTAAATAAACTGCATTTATAGCTGCTTAAGGTTTACAGGATAACAGATTCACTTGACACTGTTGCACAAAATATTAAAAAAAAAAAAGAAAAAATTTTGCACAAGCCTTTCACTTAGGTGATCCACTTCAAATACTGGAGTTCTGTGCACTATTCTGAGTACTGCAGATATAGACAATTTGTCTAAGATATGAAAGATGAAGGGTTCACATATGGCACCGGTCTACCCGCCCCAAACTGTAACTGTGACTGAAATAAAAACAAAATAGGCTAACAAACACATTACAGACATATAAAGTCATTCTTGCCAACAGAGTAGACCTAGAATACAGCTTATTTTTCCGAAAAATGGCAATGTGAGGCATTCATTCTGCCACAAAGAGGGGACAGAAAAGCCAGATGACGCAATGACATTTATGTACATGCTACGTTTCCCAGTACTTCCCCTTTTCTCTTCAAAACAGAGAAGCGTTTCTATCTCCCGCTCTTGTTTTCTGCCTCTAGCTTCTCATATTCTGTCTGCTTGCTGAGAATGTAGCGACCGCACTGCATCTGAAGCCGTGACACCCGCCTCTGACCACTTCTTCTTGTTTCCTGTCTCTCTCTGCTAATCTGCTCTCGCTGCCATGCAACAGTTCTGTTCTCCTTTGCCTCTCAGCCTGCCTGGCATGTGTTTTCTGGCTGCTATGGCCGTCCTGTGCACTGTGCCAAAGGACAAGCTTCAAGCTGGGAGTCGTGGCTCAATCTTCAGGGACAGGTCGTACAGGGTGTCCTCGTCCATTACTAGGGTCTTGTCCAGCAAGTATTGCGTAACCTAGAAAATCACAAAGGACAAGAAAATATGCTAGCCTCAGCTAAATGTCAGGGTAGCTCACGAGTCCAACAGCCAATTTCCATTCTAGACAGTATACATATTATCAGAATCCTACATAGTGAGCCAATCAAATTATTGACTTGTCCTCTAACGGCACGCAAAGATATCAGAGAACTCAAGATAAAGCACAATATAGGTTCTAGTTGCAAGGTGGAACCACTGCAGACTGGAGTTCCTGTTCCAGCACATCCCAGTGATGCTTCTTAGGATTCAGATCTGGGGAATTTGGTGGCTAGGGTGACCTCCCCCAGGGAAACAGCACATGTGTACGTGCCTATCCATGGGATGTAAAAGGAAAGTGGACTCATCGGACCAGGCTTCATTCTTTCTCTTTGTCCCTAGTCTAAGTCACTCAGATCTTTCGCGTGCTGATTTCACCTGGATCCCACTCATCTGCTGTTCGCTTGTCATTTAATACATGCCAGATCTCGATTAGTGCAGATGTTCTGAGATGATCCACATTGTTCAGGTCATCTGTGAGTGATCAGGGCTCTTTATCTTAACATAATGAGTAAGACATCAGACATATTACCTTCCTTCATGGTTCAGTTTTCAATAACCACAGGTGTTCAGGCATTTTCTAAAATATATTTCATAATTAAAAAACAGGTTACAGGCAAGGCCACCCAAGCACCCTCTGAGATCAAGCTGTCGCCTCTCCTTGAGGACATACCTTGGGCTGGTGTTCAATCCTGTAGGGAGTCTGTTGGAACTGGCGGATCTCGCGGATGATGTGAGAGATCTAAAGAAAACATGTCGGAGAGGCATTTAATCACAGTTATAGTATGAAAGCTACTTTTTCATACATATATTCAATTACAGGTAACTGCAAATGCTCAATGGCAAACAATTATAATTATCAAATGAAAACACAGAAACGAAATTAAATGAAAACAACCTACACTAGTGGCCAAAATTGTGGAAACGCTTTCAATTTTTAGAGACTGCAGAACTTTATTCAGCTGCTGCTCCAGTTACTTATGTAATCATCCAACGTATGATATTTGTAACATGCTTTGATTGTTTATAAACATTACCGCCAATATTTATGTAGTCATTTTTAAAGCGCTTCCACAATTTTGGCCACTAGTGTAGATTGTCAAAAAAGTATCATGCAAGGGTTCATTTGATAATTATATTTGTGTGTTATTGCAGACATTTTTGTCAGTTTTAGTCTTACCATTCTCATCTTAGAGAAGTTGACCAGACCCTCTTCTGTAAAGTTGGGTGTTCCCTCTTCAATGAAAGCCAGGTCGGTCAGGTACATGCCCAGGTAGGGGACGCAGGGTGGGTTACAACTAGGTGGACACAGAACCATGTGAGCTGGCTCTCGCTAGGAAGCAGATTCTCAGCAAGGAAAACAAACTAAGCACCACACTCAATAAACTTATGTCATGAATAAATTAAATCTCACTTTTTCAGGGTTTCCCGCAAGTTTTTAAATCTTCCTTCGGATGAGACTATCTTTTGCAACTTGTCCATCAGGACTTTCGTCTGCGAGAAGAACAAGGCTTTTATCAATGGCCTCTGCGATAAGCTAATTTGGGATCTATGACATACAGTATGTACCTCACAGTACAGTTTGTTACTTATATATACTTCTTGAAATCCACATTAGATGATTATCTGAGATGAATACAGAATTACCTCTTATCAGATTAAATAAATGCCAGTTTGGATAGTTTGACCATGAATCTACCTGCTTGCAGACCTTGGCCCATGTCTTTTTCAGCCTGTAGATGGCGCTGCGGTTGAGGGCAGAGGTGATCTCCAGCACGCCATTGTAATTGTGTAGGCAGCGGCAAATGTCAGCTACTGCTACCCACTTCTCAATGGAGTTAGCCCTGGAGCCCACATCTGTATGGGTCATGATCTGAGATGCCACCAGGTTACTCATCTGGTAAAGAATCAATGAGCAGGACAGGAAATAACATTTCCTTAATACGTTTCTGCATTTGCATTTGTACTATTTCCCAGGGGTAAAAGGGCAAAATAATATGTAGTATTAATTTTGACAGGTACAATTATAGTAGTTTCTATTGCTTGTAATACTACTGGGAAAATAATTTTCCTTTATAGCTAATTAAAATTTCACTGAATGATTGATCTGAGTAAAATTACAAATTATTCCAAGACATAATAAAAAACTGTGTGGGTATCAGATCACTTTTGAGCCATTTCTCTAGCTGTAGCCAGTAAGTACCTCATTAAAGTGTTGGCTGGTCTTCATGATGTAGGGTGTCCTTTCAGTCTTATCTACCTTCATCCACCCTTGGCCAAAAAATTCCCTAATGCAAGAAAGGCGGTATGTAATCTTTCATATGTCATTGGGCTATGATAAGCCGAATTATATCCCACGGCCGTGTTAGTAAAGATATATCCAACAGAAATTTTACTACTAAAAATGACATTCACAAGGCCCATCGTGTGACTCATTCAAAATTCTAGTCAATTACATAATGACTGATTCTCACTCATAGGGGATGACATCATTTAAAAGGAAACTCACTAGTAAAGAAACACCGTGACTGACACTCACTTGAAAGGAGTAATCGAGGTGATAGTGATATCATAAGAAACGACCTTCAAGTGATGGGCCTTTATACAAAGGGAATGGAATTATCTTGTTGGGAACTTACTCATACGGAATGCTCCGGAAGACAATGTGGTCTAGCAGGGTGATCTGTTCTGCTAGCTCCATAGCTGAGAGCGATTCAAAGCACTCAGGCTTGGGACTTTCAGCCTTTGGAGAAAGACCATAGAGTCAGAGGTCAGTGCAATACGTAGCAAGCAGCCTTATGCTGAGTGAGATACCACAATTAGCTATTCCAACCACTGACCTACTCTATCCTTGACTACCCCTTGGTAATGGTATCTAGGCAACACTGGGTGCACTTCTCTAGTAGGAACCTCATGGTGTGCAGATATAAATAGTTCTTCTGTTAGAGCAGGGGTACCCAATCTTATCCGCAAAGGGCCGGTGTGTATGTAAGTTTTTGGGATAACCTGTAGGTCAGCTGTTCAAACCCAGGTGTGAGGACTCTTTCAGCCAATCAGTCCTCTAATT
>JAODJU010000119.1:27639614-27656410 GCA_026776725.1 Gnathonemus echidnorhynchus | reverse complement strand
TAATTAGTAATCTAATTAGGGAGTTGCAGCAAAAACCCGCATACACACCGGCCCTTTGCGGATAAGATTGGCTACCCGTGTGTTAGAGTGTCACACCCTACAATGCTTTCAAGCATATTATAAGGCTCTTGCACAAATGCTACCTTGCACTTGTTCCTGGTCTCTCATTGTAAGTTCATCCTCCTTAAATTGGCTCCATAACTGTAGTATGCCTGTGATTTATTATCTGCCATTCTGTATGTCACTTATGGACTTCATACAGATAGAAGTAACCTAAGTAACTGGCTGTATGAAGTGGAGAAGCATCTCTACAACATGATCAGTTAATTTCCAGAATGTTTGAAGGCTCACATCTTTGTGGCAAAAGAAACACGTCATATATCTAATACACTAGACCCTGACAAAAGGGCAGCATAATTAAGGACATAATCACTCATAATTAATCGAAAAGTACTGATTCAGGTCCCAGAGATGCCCTGCTGTTTTACCAGTGCTCCAGTAAAGTATCCAGGTATATATAAAGTTAAGCAACTAAATCTAAAAAAGCGCTGTTGTTAATTTCAAGCACGTAAAACATGGCGTGCCTTATATTCTATCTGAAAATACAATCAGTGCAATTTGTCACCCACGAAGACACTTTGGGATCCATCTGCTTTTAAAGGGCTAAGGCTCCAATTCAGGTATAACAGCACTTTCAATAACAGTGACCCTGCAGACTAAACTGAAATATTGTTTTTATTTAGTGCCAGGAAAGCAGCAGGTCACTGGGCGAGTCTCTGCTTTCTTATGGGGGAGGGAGACACTGAAGATGATTCACAGATGCTAGAGAAACTAATAAAAAAGCCAGACTTCTCCTCATCTTCAATATCCAGGCAGGTACTAGAGTCCAAATTTAACACCAAATTCATTAGCAGACAATTAAGGAGCAATAAGCTAAAGGTTCTTCGTTAGCTTAGGCTCACTTGTACCTTTCAACAACAAGTGTTGAACTTTAATTGGGCCTGTTAACATTCGGCAAGTAAATACAGATTCTAAGCCTCTTTGTATGAAGGCATCTGTTAAGCAGATGTTTATAATTCTGCTTTTCCAGTAACTGCAGCATCAGAACCATCTACTTTTATATTTAAAAGCTTTCATAGCATTACAACACTTGAAGAACCCAGGGCTTTAACTATATTCTTGTGCATATACCCTAAACAAAATGTCACATCAGTCTACTGCAACGACAAGTAGCAGAACTCTATTAGTCTATAGATACTGAAGTCCATATTCCTTGTAAATACTCAATATTGTTCAGTGCCAAAGGCTGAGCAGAATCTAGGATTCACGATTCAAGAATACATCATTAATCCTTAATAGAAGAAAAATGATATATGTATATACAGTTGAACATTGTAGCATTGTAATTATGAGACTTTTTTATTCGTTACTTGGTATAAATACCAGAGAAGCAGGGGAGGGAATTGCTAATCAAATCCCCAGGCGGTGCTGAGACACTGTACTGCAGAGGTCCTGTGTTGTTTTAATGCAGGGGGGTTAAATAAGCCATGGCAGAAATGTCACCGCGTTTGAAGTCCTAATGAAGATGTTAAAGCTGTCTGATAAGCCCAACATCTAGGCAAGCCTGCTGTTTACAGAGCTTTAATAGCTCTGCAGTTCTAAAGCACTTTAAATGGTAATTCACTTACCATTTCTAATTCATCTGGGGAATGTTTTTAATAATATCCGTTATATAACCCCTTTTATTTAGCCAGAAATGTATCTTTAATTATCTTTTTGCAATGTCAGGGCCTCTAAGGAAGTTCATTCTAGTGCAGTTTGAACATTTTTATATTGAAATTGATGGATTTTGCCCTTATATCTAAAATATTTTTGCTTGAAAACTAAATTTAAATCTTTGCTCAGTACACAGTTTAAATCCCTCACATACAGAAACGAAATGGCGTGTACAGTGTATTAAAAACAAAAACCCATAACAGCATCTTTCTAGCTGATGAATAAATTGCCATGAAAGGAGACTATTTCAATATTTGTGATTTTAAAAGGATTAACATTGCTTTCATGCTATGTACATAACTTTAATTTCTGAAGTAAAATTATACAACTACATAAATCGAAATAGTATTCTGTTTAGTGATGAGATAAGCAAATATGAAACATACAGTCCCTATTCTTCATGTTGATTGGTTCAAAGATACACTATATGGACAAAAGTATTGGGACACACTTCTTAATCACTGAGTTCAGGTGTCTCATTCAGACCCATTGCCACAGGTGTATAAAATGAAGCACCTACCTATGCAATCAGATTTACAAACATTTCTGAAAGAAGAACAGCCCAGTGAAGTCAAGTGTGGTACTGTCATAGGATGATACCTTTGCAATAAGACAGTCCACGGAATTTCTTTCTGCTAGATATTCCACAGTCTACTGTAAATGGTATTACTGCAAAGCAGAAGTGTTAAGAACAACAGAAACTTCACGTGAGGTAACAGCGGTCCGCTGAGTGCTCAGGCATACAGTGCCTAAAAGTCAGCAACACTCTTTTGGCTCAGTAACTGCAGGGTCCCAAACTTCCTCTGGCTTTAACCACATCACAAAAACTGTGTGCCGGGAGCTTCATGGAATGGGCTTCCATGGCCAAGCAGCTGCATGCAAGCCTCACATCACCAAGCTCAAAGCCAAGCGTCAGATGGAGTGGTGTAAAGCATGCTGCCTCTGGACGATGGAGCAGTGGAAATGTGTTCTGTGGAGTGACGAATCACGCTTCTCTGAGACTGCGTTTAGCGGATGCCAGGAGAACGTTACCCGCCTGACTGCATTGTGCCAAATGAAAAGTTTGATGGAGGAGGGATAATGGTATGTGGTTGTTTTTCAGGGGTTGGGCTTGGCCCCTTAGTTCCAGTGAAGGGAACTCTTAATACTTCAGCATACCAAGGCAGTTCCAATTTCATGGGAACAGTTTGGGGAAGGCCCTTTTCTGTTCCAGCATGACTGTGCCCCAGGGTATAAAGCAAGGTCCATAAAGACACGGTTGGGTGAGTTTGGTGTGGAAGAACTTGACTGGTCCATACAGAGCCATGACTTCAATCCCACTGAATGCCTTTGGGATGAACTAGAATGAAGATTGCAAGCCAGGTCTTCCAATCTAACATGATTGCCTGACCTCACAAATGCTCTTCTGGATCAATGGCCAATAATCTCCAGAGTGGCAGCTGTTACAGCTGCAAAGGGGGGACGAACTCCATATTGATGCCTATAGATTTACTGTAGAATGGGGTGTCATAAAAGTTCCTGTAGGCCAGGTGTCCTAATAGTTTGGTCCATAAAATCTATCTGTGCTTTATTACCTGAAAAAGTAATAACTGTGATAAGATCTGATCTCACTCTGTGAAATATCTCTACACTAAATACCGAAATCCCATTCCGCTAAACTGGCCTATTTCTGTGATTCTGTCATTCTAATTGGCAGAGAGTAAAAGATGCAATATGACTATTTACAAGGCAAATAATGTAAGGAAACATCTGTTCAGAACGATTTAACATTTTTCATTGTTTGTACCATTTGTGTCTCTTAGTAACTGTAGTATTTACATAGAACAGAAAAATATCCTGCCTCAATGCTTTATTAATCTGTATTAAATATATTCTCTGGAAGAGGCATGCATTCAGTATTTTGATATAATATTACCGTTTATACATAACATCTGATTTATAATTTATGTTTTATCATGTAATACCTCTTCTTGTCATATAACCCCTGAATTTAGTTATGTCTTCATGAATGCTATACATTTATTCAGTCTCTGAACATACCATTGTACAACCCAGGTGGTTTATTAAATATAAAATATATTAAATATTAAATATAAGGCTGGACTGACCACCTGGCATATCAGGTATTTTCCCAGTAGGTTAATGGGAAATGTAGGCTGGCAAAATTTATTGTGGGGACCCCCATTCCCACTCAGTGAAATAGTATTGGGAGGCCATGGGAGGCCAGCCCTCCACGCTCCCCCCTCCCCAGCTTGGTCGAATTTACCGTGGGGCTGTGGGGGACCTTAAAGCCCAGGCCTGAAATTTAATCCCAGTCCAACCCTGCCCTCGGCAATAACCTAACAAATCAACTTGTGGCTTTTCAGATCAAATCAGTGAGGATCGTAATTGATCAGTTAGAAGTTGGAAAACTCACAATCTGCAGAATGTCCTCTATCCTCAGTTGTGTGTATTCCTGGTCATCTTGTGAAAGGATGCTGTTAAAAATAGAATCGTGAGTATTACACAGCAGTCACAGTTTCATCATCATCCTGCACAACATCCTGCACAACATTCTTCAGATGATAACCCTTTATGTAACTTATTTCATATCCTATCTCATGATAATTAATAAAGCACCTTAAAATGTTTGCTGTGGCTTTCCTCTCCTGAGGCAACAGGTCTGGATCACGCAGCACCTCCTCCAGTAGGCAGATGACAGACATCTTTAAATCGCAATTCATCTCAAAGTCCTGAGGGACAGGAACCAAAGCAGTTTGGTGTTTAAAAAATAAGTTATGAGTGACATAGGTTAAACAGGAAAAGAGGCACCAATACAAATGAATCATTAGAAGAGCAGTAAAATTAGTTCTTCCATCCGGTCATAAAGGCACAATACTTAAAAAAAAATAATAAAAAATCAGCAGAACAGACGGGCTTTTAAAAGTAGACAGGGAGGCTGTCAGGAGGACAGCACTGTGTTCCCCGGACAGCCCCATCATCTGCTCTGCCCATCTAAGCCGCATCTGTCCCACAGTCATCAATCTGTACAATGTCTAGAGGAACTGGATGGATCAACAGGAAAGATGAAAGCCAATAAATGAGTTTTTACCTGACTGCTCTGAGTTCCAGGTGTGATGCGTAACTCTGAAATTACACCTATTAATTTACTGCATGTTCCATTTACATGGCAATTTGCAGAATTTGTCCACACCAATTACCTGCATTTCTTTGTGTGCGTCTTAATTTGCATGTCTTTACGTTTTGTTTATATTATTATATTTTACGCATATAAATATTTTTTTTCTATTTGTTATTACAGTAAGAACTGTAACAGATACAACTATGGGATACACCGACTCCTGGGGGGTCCACCTGGGGGGCCCACCTGGGGGGCTTTTTCTTTTTGTGGGTCTGGTGTATTAAATCTTGTGTTAAATTTAAATTAAATTTTAGTTTAACATTCCCAAGAAATACTGAATCAAGCTCACATAATCCCTTAAATGTGCACACAGTTTACTTTTTCGTGCTCTCAATTTCAAGCTGTCAAATAATTTTCATCTTAACAGGATCAAGTGCCCTTTTTTGTATTAATTTTGGGGTGACCTGTCTCAAAATTTAAGAAGTTACATTTCAGCACCCATGCAGTGCTGGTGTGAAGATGTCTGTCAAACAGTTTTTGGGTTATTGCTTTATATACCAAGACATCTGCAGCGCCAGGTATGGTGGCAACCTCAGCAAAGCAGAGCTAAAACCTTATGTACTCCCCAAAGTCTGGGGAATACAAATATATAAACAGAGCAATCACGATTTTGCTAAAATAAGAGGAATACAAATACATTAAAAATATGGATTCATTCATAAACAAAGACAAAAAGTCAGGTGATGAATTCTGGAAATCATGTAGAAAGTTAAACAATAAGATTACATTGTATGGTTCTTCCGTCACATTGAACTTACCTAGCTGGGACTAATGTACAGTATGTAACTCAAATCTTAATAGCACATCAGAAACTTAATTTAAAGTCTTATTCAACTATTGCATTGAAATCTTTACTCACAGGAGTACCAACAGTTTGGCCTCTGGCTCTACTTTAGGGCTTCTCAAATTCTGACAGGCTCTGACTTTGATCACTAGCAAACATTACAGAAACTTTATGTGAAATCTTTGCAGCTTTGCCTTCTCTAACTCCCCAGTCCATGAAGATGTCAAGGAAACAGGGAGATGGCCAGAAACCGATTCGATCTTTTATGAATTTGATGTGAAGAAATCTGTCAAACTGCAAAAAGCATAGTGCTTACACTTCATTAAGTCATCACTTGGACATGGTGGAAAATGGACGGATCATTTGGATTCGAAACCATCGCAGCTGTTTGGTAGAGGGAGAAAAGTCAGCCCAACTCAAGGAGTGCAGATGAGAAGCACCAGGGTTTTATTAATATGGCATGATTTGCTTTATGAGGGAGGAAGGAGAGGGGACAACGAAAACCCTTACAAACAAACAAAACAAACAAAAACAAAACAAACTAACAAAATCGCCATTTTATTGCAGCTCAGGAATGGGATTACCAGGTAGCAAAAAAAAAACACACGTACGTTTAATGCATCCAGAAATCATGGATCACGCAGGGTAAGATCGAGATGAGACAGACAGTGTCACCTCCCAATTTGTCATTTAAAAATAAAAAGCATACAGAAGCAGAACACAGGCAATATGGTGAAGTACTGCAATAGCTAAAGCAGAGCAGGAAAAAGGTCAAGTCACCCTAAACAGGCTGACGTTAAAAGGCAGCAGTCAGAGCCTGACATCTGCATTTTAACCCAAGCCTGTCGCATTTCAACATCATAATTAGAGCAAGATCTTTGCATGGTGCATGAAGGTCAACAGTGCATGTGCATTTCAGAGGGGCGGCGTTGTACAGGGAGTGGAAAGGCAGCTCTGATGCTGGTAGGCTGATTTAATCTGTCACTCGCATTGCTCAGTTAAACCCAGCAGGGGGCACTGTCAAAGTCAGCTCCATGGGGAAAGCTGTCAGACACAAACTGCTTAAAATGCCAGTTGTTACTGTGCAAGATTCAGAAACCACCTGAGAGTAGAGCTCAACCCACGTGAAAAAGAATCAAATATACCTCCATACAAATCTTTGCAGGATGATGATTATTACTGGTCAGGAATTAAACTCCACATATCCTGTGAACGACTCCGCGGTTCTGTAGGTAAGATGAACTCTTACTCAGTCCCACTGGCACACAGTAATATGTGTTACAGTGCTGTATTTCCATCTCATTACCTAAAAAAATGTTTTTTATTTCAGATTCTGACAAATTCTTCCTAACTCCTGACCTCTTTATCAGAGTTGGGTAATTCAGGTCCAGAGAGTAAAAGTCCAGATCAGGATTTTGTTTCAATCAACCAGTTGAGTACTCTGTGACTGTGACTCTTTATGCTCAACTGGTTGGTTGAAACAAAATCCCGGTCTGGACTTTTACTCTCTGGACCTGAATGGCCCAACTCTGCTCTTTATACAGTATATGTCATTTAGCTTTTGTGGTGATTACTTGGTGAGACTTAAAATTCTTAAAAAGTACTTTAAAAATTCAGTTTTTGTCATTCTTTTAATTATTCAAAAGCACAAAATGGTACATTCAATGTGCATAACCTACCTTAATGCAACGTTTGGTCATAAAGGTTCTGGAACATCAAGAATGCTTGGCTGCATAGTCAGGAGTGTGGCTAAAAAGAACAAAATGGTCCACTACTATAGTATTTTGCGCTTATTTTTCCTTTTTGCACGTATAAGATGAACAAGACGCTCTTAATCACAGTGCTCCCAGACTTTCCATAATATTCAGCAGCAAATAACCTTCCTGTAAAAATGCCAAATCATTAAAGCTTCCGAACAACAGGACACAAGTAATATGCTGCTAAATTATGTTAATAAACACCCAGCGCCTGGAGGAAAGTGGTGACATTTCGCAGAGCTTTCTGTCCTCCAGGATTACAGCGGCCTGTGCATGTAGCCTAAAACAGATATCGTCAATGACGGAACATTACGTTTACAAGAAAAAGTTCTTGTATCCATCATTCAAGTGACCGTCAATTTACTGGCACGATTCCGAAATATAGCAAAAAAAAAAAAATGTAAAAATTCACCGTTCTATTAAAATCTATACTTTAACTGAAAATAACGTAATACAAAGCCCTGGTCTTTTGGTGTTACGTACAGTACATGCTATCAGTTTCTGCGTGCATTCTTAGGAAAGCTCACTCTAACAAATATGTGATTATTATGGGAGTAACATAAGCATGGCATTTATATGTTATCTAGATCTAAATGTAATCTGACGTTACACATACTTAGGGCAGCACAGAGCATAAGGCTGGACTAAGGCCTGGATGGGATGCCAGCCCATCGCAGGGCACAGACATGCGCGCACACGCATTTTACGAAAATGCTTCAGGCACCTAAGTACTTCTAAGACCTGATTCATACTCCCTGCGGCTTCAGCTGCGCCAGTGCGAGTGTTACAGTGCCAAACCCTCCGTGATCCTGATTATTCACACATCTGAGCCATCGCACCTCGATCTACCCTATCAGGCCTGGGTCAGCGCCATAGAGAAAATACGCCCTTAAGTCACATTTATGAAGAGCGGTATGGATGTTAAATTAAAAATACAAATTTTAGTTAAACATACTCTTACAGTATGCAAGGTTACATAAGTATATATCAGTTTGTGTTATTATCATTAATGAACCTTTTAGCAAACTAAAATAAGCAAGGAAAATAAAGGAAAAACTATAAGAAACTATATGAAAAGTATATTGTTTATGAAAGAAATTAAAATAAAATAATAAAAAAAAACACTTTTCATTATTGTATTTAAATGCTATTTAGCTAAGTGGTGAATTGGTTATGTTTTGGCTTCTCGTGCAATGTACTCAAACCACAGAAATAGCCAACGACATTACATCACGACATTTCGCAAGTACCTGTAGCTAGCAAAGTACTATAAGTTTCCGTCTAGCCCCAGAATTAAAAAGACTAAAACTTAAACTGAAACTAAAATATAAATAGATAATACATCTTTAAAATAAAAACGCACAAAACCACATTGAAAGCTAACTAAATCTCAATTAAATTTTAAATGAAAACTGCAAAATTTAAAATATAATAAAGACTAAATAAAAAAATGAAAGCTATTATCACAGTGAGGCAGGGACATAGAAAGCTATTTTACTTTAGTCTGCAGCCATCTGTGAGTCTTTATAATCCCTTAACTAGGAATCATATGAATTGCATTTCCAGACTTCTTCAGCCAACCTCTCTTCAAATCTACTAGCCATGCTCATTTTCAGACTGATCAGAGAGGGCAGAAAACGTGTTTATATACAATCTCTGGTCCGATCTCCTTTCTGACTTTCTGCTATTTTTCCCCTGTTCCCCTGACCAATGAATGATTGAGGCACGTTTGCGTCACCGAATGGACATTTGAGTGGTACACGCTCTCTCACGAGGCCCACCTGTGTGGCCTTTGAGGCCAGCCCTGCAATGAAAATTACTTCACCGCAATGGTGCATACGCGTCTGCGTGAAGTATGAACCAGCCGTAAGGGGACTGACCATAAATCATACTGACTATTAGGTATCGCATCGTGGCATACTTTAATAGCTCTTTGATGTTGCTGTTTCAATGTTACAAATGACAAGTATTACCATACTCTTGATGTACGGTTCAGACACAAAGACAGCCTGCAAGCTCAATCTTTTGATCCCATTGAATCATACTAATCCACCCAGATACCCTTTTCTCTATGGCGATGAGGGCGACACGCACCTGCGAGTGTTTAGAGACCCAGTGACGGAGGACGTTCAGGACCCGGTTGGTCGCAGCTCTGCGGATGATGAACTCTTTATCACATGTTCTCTCAGAGTTTGTGAAACCTGAAGGAGGAGACCGGCATACACGTACACAGAGGAGACTCTTCAATGCCAAGATCGCACAGAAAAAGCTTACGTTTAAGACTAGCTTAATGTAAGCATCGATCCGTGAAAATAAATGCTAAACAAGTTAAATGCGTAAACAAGTTCAGATATTTATTTAGAAAAATGAAGGAGCAAACATTCTTCCACGGCTGTGGGGGAAATTTTTCAGATTAATTCAAGTCATTAAATAAAATACTCTTAAACAGAACTAGAATGTTGGGTCTCCCACTTAAGAAAAGATTAATCCAACAGCTGCATAAACAGATACAATGGAATAATTATAGTTGTGTAATCGTATATGCGATTGCAATTAAAGTTCCTTTGAAGGATCTGCCAGGGAAGTTCACTACATAAAAATAATTCCCCCCACCCTCCATAGGGGCTCACCAGGGGGGCTGCTGTGGCCAGCTGCGGCTGTGGCAATGGCAAAAGCTGAGGTGGGGGACACAGAGCAGCGGGGGCTCTCAGCTGATTGGACTAGAGAACAACGGACATGAATACACAAATAAAAAGGGGACTTTAAACACAAATACCACTTCATACCACTTAAAATCACTTCATATTTGGGTTTATGTCAATGTATACCACTGTCATACCACTCATATACAGGTATCTAGTGGCACGAGATAATGGCAAGTGACCAAGGGAGGGTGTCACAATAGTTAAATGGTGTATATAAATAATAGTGCATAAATGTATGTAAAAAATGTATAAAGAGAGCGAGACAGAGAGACAGACAGACATATAGGGCCTGGACAGAAAACATCTCAGTCAGATATGTAAATAACGTGTCCCCCAAATTCAACTCTGTGACTTGATCTAACAAATGCTAAACTGACTCAAGGCCAGCAAAGATGCTCATTGTTACATCTCGGTGGACAGACTGTCTGCAAGGTCAATACTTATACAAGGAGGAAGAAGGGCTGAAGGACTCATTCAGCTCATTAAATTCAAATCCTGTCTCCAGAGGGATTTTATGACATATTAAACCTGACAGCAGAAAATGGAGGCTGTTTACCTAGTTCTGTTATTCAGTTAATCCAGAAGCCTTATTTAAATGAATTATTTTCCTTTTGGTTTATGAATTACAATCTTAATACAGTACCGTTGACATTGTTAATCCTTTGGTAAGCCTTTTGACTAACAGCAATTTTCTAATTAACTAAGTTGTCAAGTGTCCTGCTGTTCTGAAGGTCAGCCAGCACAAAGCTGATGGACAGCAGATCAGTTAATCTGCTTGTATTGCATTTCCCAGAGCTTCCCTCCGTAACTAATCGACATGCGAAACACCTGGATGATGAAAGGCCATTCTTCATAGGTCAACAGTCTGGATGGCAGAGATGGACGTACCTCCAGGCTGCCTGTAGCGAGCAAGGTGGCGGGGGGTGGAAGGCGAGCGGCATGGGGACATTTCTCCTGGCTCGCTCACCGGAGGTGTCTCTGGGATGAACTTGTCCATTGACACAGACTCTAGCACCGCTGTCAAAGGTCAGAATATTGAGAGTCATCGACCTTCGGTCACATCTGGATTGAGACTTTGACTTGTGGATTTGCAGATTTTATTCCACATGCCTGCTTAAGCACTTCACTAATGGTGCGGGACACGGTATTTATGGACACGTGAGTAACAGACAACGTGTGTAACCCAAATGATCAAGAGTAGAGCAGGCCACCACCACCCCACCACAAGTCAGTGGCCAAATAGTATAGTTACAAAAACAGGCAAAAATATTACCCAAATTATTATTAATGATATGGTTTCCTCTTAAGCCTCAGTAAAGAACACGAAGACAGCTCCAGTTACACTTTCCTCAGGTGTTGCTAGTTGCTTTTAATCAGCGTGTCAGTGAGAGAAACTGTCACAGTTTATTCACTGACTTAGTCTTAGTCTTTGTGTTTCCTCAGGACCACAAGAGACCACAAAGATGGGGGCGAAAATCGTAGACAAGTTCCTGTGCCGATGTCCACATAGTGCTTTTCTTTGGAACGTACGTGTGGTGATACCTCCAGATGAGGAACCCTGATGGTGACCTAAGATTACATGTGAACACAACATTAGCTATTAAAAACGTTAACTCTTAGAAGTGTGTGGATAGCACAATCCACGTCCACTACAAGTGGAAATGTAGTGCAAAAGTCTTTGGCTGTCAAGACAATTATGTTTAATTGATGTTTATGTTGCCATAAAACCATGATTTTATGTCTGTCAAAGTGTGTTAGCTTAGCCATTTCAAAACCTCTGCTAAAGTCAATCCAGTACTTCCACTACCCATTCAACACACCCATGTTTTTGTTGACTTAATCACTATCATACCATGCCTGGCCAATCAATACCTCACCATGCTATTTCACTAAATTAGTTAATTAAATAAGTCAGCGGGTGGTACAACAAATAACCGGTATTCATCTCACCCATCTATTTTTGGAGAAGCGAACAAACATTATGCTGCTGATCATTCACATTTATTACAGTGTTAATTGTGCTTTTTTTGAGCAAATACACATGTACCAGACACTCTCCTTTGAATGACTTCGACTTTTGTTCAGTACTGTATATGTGACCCGTATAACACTATAGGACGGCGACTGGGAAAGATTCACGTCGTGAGGCACTTCAGCAGCTGAAAATGAGCAGATGAATAAATTTTATAGAGAAAACAGCCTGTATCTCTGGCTCTTTTATTTGGAGACATTAACAGATAAGTTAAGCTGACATGGGCAGACGCTGAAACGTTAATTCTTTGTGACTTAAAGCCGTCACCGTTTACGCCCATTGCGCATAAAAAAAGACACAGGGTGGGAACCGGTTCTCCGGTTCTCCAGTTCTCCAAACTTACTCCTGCGAATGCTCCAGCGCAGTTTACCCCCGGGCGCATCAATGCGGGGAACCTCTCCACCCTCCTCCAGGGTGACGGGGCCATGCTCAGGTGAGGGGGGGGCCCGGCTCAGCTCCAAGGGGACCTGGGTGCCAGCTGGGGGTGACGAGGTGCCTGATGGCTGGGACGAGGTGGGACTGCTGGCGCTGGAGGCGGGGGTGGAGGTGGACAGGTCCAGCGCCCCCGTCTTGGCACCCACCGGAGAGCTGAGCGACAGTTTGCGAGCACGGACCGGGGACACAGCGCGGGGCGGGATGGGGAAGGGGGGGGGCGACGAGAACTTCCGACACAGGTGGGGGGACTTGTCGTTCAGCAGCTCCCCACTCCTCCCACTCTGACTGGTGGCGAAGAAGAGTTCCAGGGACCTATGATGGAGGAAGGTATTATACAATAAGTCACAATATGAAAGAAGAGCAAAGAAGGAGAAACAGGAAGAGAATTAGAATAGAATAGAATAGAATAGAATAGAATAGAATAGAATAGAATAGAAAAACAAGAAACTGGAAATAGGATACAAGAAACAGGTAATAGAAAAACAGGAAACAGTAAAGTCATACACATAAAATGTAGAAACTAGTTTAGTACTGCATGCTCTATGTGTAGGTGGTGGTGGAGAGCAGTGCTCCTTTGAATGGTGCAAACAAAAGTAAAAATGATGTATATTGAGACCAAAACATTAGGCAGATGTTAGTCCTGCAAGATATTTTATAACTACGATACATGACTGGAAAACAGCAGCACAGTGAGAAAGTAGACCAATAATATACAAGAACAGATACCAAAAGCTGACTGCATAAGAATGGTTCAAGCATTTTAAGGTAAAACAAAATTAAAAATCTGAAATATAATATTGCGATAGATAGATAGATAGATAGATAGATAGATAGATAGATAGATAGATAGATAGATAGATCAAAAGGTGATATTAGACAATAAACAGAGGTGGGATATATGGCCAAAATGACAAATCACAGTATTTTTGGTTTTAATTGTGATCCATGATATAGATCACATCACATTTTTTTAGTACTAATGCAAATTAGCCATTTAACCAGCACGCCTATCCTTACAAAAGCACTGCAGGTAGCACTGTAATAATTAACTTAATTATTAAGGTTTGTAAAATACTGTATATATAAAAGAAACTCATTGAAAGAATTGTAGGAGAAGGGCTTTTTAATTTTTATATTAAAGTTTCAAAGGTTTTGTATACCAATGAACATTTATCACTTCAGTCAATAACTTCTGAACTCAGTTCACGACAAATACAAACAATTGACAATATATGTAAGATTTAGAATTTTTTGAGTCACTAAGAAGTTTTTGCTTCTGTTTGGTTACTTCAGAACGTGCAGGAGATGCAGCCACTGAGGACAATGTGCGTGCACAGATTCACTTAGAGTACTAACGTTTTTGGAGTACTAACGTTTTTGGATGTGTTGCCACCTGTTGAATGAAAGGTATCGTTGCAAATTACAGTAGATTGAGCCACATCAGATTTCACAAATAGAAGTAGAACCTTTTCTGCAACCAATTCTTCCTCAACAGTCATACCGCACACTCTGTCTATTTGATAGCGTAGTCAACCCATTTATGGATCGTTGGTTGTTTATAATGTGACACAGGTACAATATTTGTAACAGTTCAATGGTATATAAAGTTTGTTGGGTTTTTTTTCCCTCAAAGTCAGCTAACTGATCGAAAGGGGTCAGTTAAGTTTTTAGTTCAAGATCTAGTCCAATGAGACAGATAATTGACAAAGAAGTGAGATATACAAACAGTGTATGCAAGCTGAAACTGCTTTGTTTCACATTGGTCTGTTTCTGTCGTAGTACTGTTGCAGCCTCCAAACACGCAAGCATCCCATGATAGGCATTTGCCATTTGTTCTGTCATTATAATAACAGTGTTAAGTAGTGTGTTTGTAACTAGGCATTCATTTTGAAGCCAAGCTCAGTCGATTCCTCAACAGCACATATGTTTGTAATGTGCTATTTAGCTTGTATGTCACTTTGGACAAAAGCATCTGCTAAATTAAAGTAAATGTAAATGTAGCGTTGCATTCTGATTGTAATGGTACCTCTGAAATTCGTATCGTGGATAGAATTGTAACCGGTTACAATAAAATGTTGCCATATGGCCCACTGATAGACCATGGAATAAAACAGTAGCTTCGGATATGCAGGGTAAAACGCTGTACAAATCGGTGTTCTGGATGGGGTTTAGGGAGCCGCCTGCTTTGGGTACTCGCTATACCCCGGGGATAAGGAATATACAGTCATGGAAAAAATTAAGAGACCACAGCATAATTTTTTGTTTAACTAATTTATGGGTGTGCGTCTGTGAATAATATATTTTTGTTTGCAAACTGCAGCCTGGTTATTCTCTGTTTCTCGTTAATTTCTCCTTGTTTTATGGGACTTCAGTGCTACTTCTAGAAACGTGATACAAATGGTCCTAGCAGTGCATTTCACATCTGCACTTAATGTTTCCTTTTCCTTTTGAAGGTCACTTGCCATCCCCCGATTCATGAGACACTGTTGGATAAGCTGATAGTCGTCTCTGACATTAGAATGTCGCTTCTGCCCTTTACCTGGCCGGTTTCTGGTCTTTCCCAGTGTCTCCTGCTTCACCTTATTTTTGCATACTGCTGTGTTAGAAACTTTGAACCTGAAAGCATCCTGCTGCTCAGCATAGGCTTCTGTCAGCAGAACCACAATTAAACTAGTATTTAAAAATGCAGATGTTTAAAAATATAGAATGGTCTCTTATTTTTTCCACAGCTGCATATGACCTACCCTTAATGTAAACGAAATTGCGAGCTGTAAAAGGTATTTTCCTGCTCCCTGGCTGGAAGGTGGTTTGACCTTTCTTGGCCAAGAGGAATGAGAAGTGCTGGATCTGACCTTGCTGGGTCTTTTTCTTGAAGGCAGTTTGGGTATACCCCTCTCACCTGACTGGGATGGACGTGAAGGGCTTTTTGTAGATATCTGCCAGCTTCTCCATGACCACAGTGGCAGCGGTGAAGATACGGTACGTGTGCAGGAAGGTGTTGAGGAAGTCGATGGAGAGGAAGCGGAGGTCGGTCAGCCTCTCAAGTAGGCGCTCCACGCTGGCGTAGCGGATCTGGGGAACCTTGCAGGAGTTGAGCGTCTTGCTGAAGCAAATGTCAACATCATCTTTATGGAGACGCGCATCGGATCTAATGAAGAGCACAACCAAGTGGCCTGTGACTGGGCTGCGGGAGGACTCTCTATTGCGGGTAAAGGCTTTAGGTGAGTCTGACAGGCAACACAGAAAAGTCTGGTACAAAAGACACAGTGATATCCAGCTAGGAGACGCACCAGACAACACTAGACAAACATGGTCGCAACATACTCTAACAAACAAGGATAAGAGTGGTTATTACGATATTTATAAAACAATACACATCCATACACAAGCTATCAAATGGTTTTGAAAAACCAACACAGGACAATACAAGACATGGAAAAACAATGCTTCTGTTATATTCATCCATTCTTCTTGAACTGCACAATTATAGGTAACGCTTTACATTAATGGCACCTTCATAATGCATTCATACCGCACTAATAGAACATTCAGTGCACCTTCATAATGCATTCATCAAACATTATTAGGGAGCATGTTAGTATACCTTAACATCCTAACATACCTTAACAGCTTTAATCTACATTAATTACAAACATTATACAATTATGTTAGGATATTAATATATGCTTACATGCTGCTTGCATTCTGCTATCCAATTACAGTTTTTCTCGATTGCTTACACACTATTATCAGGATTATGCGCTAAATTTCCAAATCCATTACGCCACCTACCAAAAAACACACCCATTTCCCTAAACTGTTGACACTATTCCCCTGTTTTGACACATGATTCAAGATTTGTTGAACTGTTAGAGCAAAACTCTACACACAAATCCCTTCAATTCTCATTACCTAAACCATGTACTCATTTACAAAACACTTCAGTCAATATTGTTCACTCAAGTCAGCACAGCTTGAACCCATGTAGCACACAATAATCCAGAGGGAAGCACAACCAATCAGAATTGTTCACACACCAGTCAGAACCTTCACTTGTTAGATAAAAGGGCCATGTGTCAGTTCACTTGTATTGGAAAAATGGATCTACAAAGACCTGAAGGTAGAG
>JAODJU010000119.1:27622451-27639514 GCA_026776725.1 Gnathonemus echidnorhynchus | reverse complement strand
TGGATTTGTGTTTACTGTTTTGAGAATACGAGGCATAGTTTCAAGAAATGTGTTTAAGCAATCGAGAAAAACTGTAATTAAAGGTTTAAAAACACATTTCACTGAAATTAAAAGCAAGGATTTAAATAATGTGATCTACCACTTTATAGCCATACAAGTCGGTCCAAAATCCATACATCCAGTACTTACTGGATAAGGCATATACTGGCGAGGGGTTACGAGATACCAGTGTAGCGAACCTATCTCAGTTCTACACGGAATATGGAAATTAAGAACTCCAAAGAGAAAGAAGAAGAAGACACCAGACAGCCACCATCATTTACCTGATCATGTGAGGTACAGGGACCTTGGAATTCTCCTCAAACACACTAGTCATCAGACCATTGCACCGGATGTTGTCGATGCACTGCAAGGAAGTGAAGAATGCGAGTATCAGTGCATTAAACAGGATGCAGGCATGTCTTAGAAAGAGTCCTCCCATCACGACCTATTAATCCCGAACTGCTAGTAGAATACAATGGTTATTTTTAACAATAATGTGCCTTATGTCTGTCAATTAACAGCAACACTGAAAACCTCCTCAAAATGGCAGTCAAGATTATATAATATGGCATATAACTAGAGATGCACCGATTTAAATACTGGCGCCGATCCAGACCTATTTAACAGATCGGGTACCGGCCATACGTGACCGATCCACGTCCGATACTAACTAATTTAGGTATTGGCAGTCTCTAAAATGATAGCTCCTATTTATTGTTAAATCAATTCGTACAGTCAATCAATTGCACAACAGCTCATTCCCAGTTTAGATGTGATTTTTGCGGCATTCAAACTGCACGCTAATGCTGCCACTCAGTGGGTGTGAGCGCACTGATTTCCACCTGCTGTGATGTCACGCGCATACCGCTTTTCAGCAAGAGAAGCATAAAGACAGCAGATAAGGGGATGACAGTCTGGAAGTATTTTACGCTTTTAACAACAACTAGTAGCACGGCAGATTGTAAAAACAAAGTTTTGAGAGATGGAAGTAGCTTTTAATGGAAAATCCCTCTAAACAAACTGCCCATCCATACATATATCCCTACATATAATCTTCATATAGTACATTTATAAACCAGCTGCTGACAATATTAGCTGTTCAGTAAATACTCAAACATCGTAAATGATAACAGATATTCAATATTTCTTTGTGTGCAATGCTTCCATATATACACAACCTTTCTGTATCTCACTAATTCCCAAACTGAACCTAAACGATGTTGTTAGATCTGTTAGTCTGTATAGACCGTTCTCTGTACCTTAGTCAGCAAAATTAGGATATCGATGAAACAAGATTAGAAATAACAACAAATATCACTGTTTACCATCCTATCAAGCAGCAATTCCCCTGATATCTCATTTGTCTACTCAGGCAGACGCTCTAGTTGGCCTGACATTTCTGGAAATCTCTGACAGTTCACTCCCAATTCTTGTTAAGTCATGTTCATATTCATAAATACAGATAAAACATATATCGAACTTCAAGAAGAATAATACAAAGTTCAGTTTTTTTAAATCCAGGAGAAATATTAAGCAGAATTGTCTACATACGAAACTGGATCCATTTCCATACCTGCTTTAACAAATAGACCGAAATAACAGACCAAAGTCCAAACTGGACTAAATAACGAATGGATCTTTTTTTGAATCTTCTCCAAAAGAGCTACAGTCTAGCAGGTAGTAGAAACTACATTTCAATTGCTTCTGAATCACCCGGCCGGGCAGATGGACGACACACCCTTCGGAGGTGAGCTCTTCTGCAAACAGGACGTCCCACCTGGCTGATGTCGCTGGTCCAAGCTGCCTTCTCCTGGCGAGAGGGGGCCAGCAGGACCACCGTGAAGGCAAGGCCGTCCGGCGTCTCCACCACAATCTTGAACTCTAGGTGGCAGAACACCTGCCCTGTGGAGTTGGCTGAGGGGGCATGAGATAGGGCATGGTGCTTTTTTAGTTATTAAAAGAATACGATGTATACTAGCCTGGAACCAAACAAACTAGACTCATCCGCCATTTTCATTTTCACTTAACCATTTCCATTTTTGTGGAAAAACATATTTTATAGTGAAAAGAAACATCCCATATAAATCCAGTGTTTAATATATTTTTGTATGGTTTGATAATTTGCTAGATAATTGGCCCGTTTTACACTCACGTTCCTCATCACTGGCGTCAGGCTCCTCGATGAGTGTGCAGTCGATGAGAGACAGAGCTCCGCCTTGCTGTGGGAGCACAAGGAATTGGACAGAATGGATCCGAGGGTCTCAAATGCTTCATTTTACACACATTTTACACACACACACATATATGTATATGTGATCACTGCAAAATAAAGCATTATGAAGCATTATGAGAAGTATATATATATATATATATATATGCTAATATATGTTTAATTGACATTCTCTTAATAATGCACATATTGCAGTACTGAGTAGTACAGAGAATGTGATCTTTTCAGGTTAACTTTTGAAATGAAAATGTCTGCACCTGGCAGAAAGTCATTTAAACCGAGTTTTATTTTCTTCTTGGGATCCAGAAACTAGATATTCATGTGTAATACTGATGGCCATGGGCCTTTTTTCATCTTCAACAAATATATCAATTAGAAATATGTACAGGGTATTGCATAAAAGTTTTCCAGATGCACAATGGATGTCCCGGAACAATGTTTGGAGCAGCAATATGTAACAAAGACCATGAGGTCGTTATATTTGATTTAATTCCAAAAAAAAGTCTCAATGTATCCCAGTAATCAGATCCAGATTGTGAGATTCAGCTGCACAGATAATACAGGAAGTGTAGAGGATGAAGAAGGGGCAGATGGAGAGAAGGAGGGGGATCGTTTAAGACTCAGGGTGATAGATGAAGGGAAGAAGGCCTGAATGAAGGATACAGTGTTGCACCCCCACCCACAGCCAAAACAGCCTCCAACCTGCTGGAGAAGTTTGATTCACCATTGGATTAAATCCAGTCTTTTTTTCGCTGAGATACTGTGTGCCTCAAAAAATGTTTTTTTTTCTTCCTTTTCGCAACAAACTGTAAAAGGGGCTAAATAGACACATTCATTTAGCAGAACATCCGTGTGATAAAGCAGCATCAGAATGTGTCCCTGGAGCAATTGGGGGGTTAAAGGCCTTGCACAGGGGCCCAATCGCAAAACCACTCAGTCAGATATGGGATTTGAAGCGGTGACCTTCCAATTACAGGTACAGAGTTATATACACACACCAGAGCCACACGCCATTCAGCCTCACAGAACATGTGCTGGCATACAACTCACCTTTAGCAGGTGCAGCTTGCCCCCTGAGCTGCGAGTGCAGATAAGGAAATGCTTGGTGAACAGGAAGCACTGCCTCTCTGCCTCCTTTTTCAGGGTGAGGGAGCCGAGGCGCACCTTGCTAAGCTTCCCCCGTTCTACCGAGGGAAGCTGGATCAGCGAGCCTGACAGGAGACAGGGAAAGAGTCAATGGTACATAGTGAGAAAGAGGAACATAAGGAGAGGGGAATATGGGAAGTGAGAGGAAGATGGAACATAAGGAGAGGGGAATATAGGCAGTGAGAGGAAGATGGAACATAAGGAGAGGGGAATATAGGAAGTGAGAGGAAGATGGAACCTAAGGAGAGGGGAATATGAGGAGTGACAGGAAGGTGGAAGATAAGGGAAGGGAAATATGGGGAGTGAGGGGAAGATGATGAAAAAGAGGAACATAAGGAGAGGGGAATATGGGAAGTGAGAGGAAGATGGAACATAAGGAGAGGGGAATATAGGGAGTGAGAGGAAGATGGAACATAAGGAGAGGGGAATATAGGGAGTGAGAGGAAGATGGAACATAAGGAGAGGGGAATATAGGGAGTGAGAGGAAGATGGAACATAAGGAGAGGGGGATATAGGGAGTGAGAGGAAGATGGAACATAAGGAGAGGGGGATATGAGGAGTGACAGGAAGGTGGAAGATAAGGGAAGGGAAATATGGGGAGTGAGGGGAAGATGATGAGAAAGAGGAACATCAACAGAAGGAAATATGGAGAGAGAACATGGGACATAAGGACAAGAGAATATGGGGAGTGAGAGGAACATGGTGAGAAGAAAAGGGTAGAGGAGAAAAGTGCAGGTGGAAAACGGAAAAGAACTGAACTAAAAAATCCCAAGAGGGAGACTGGCTCCCACAGAGGTCACAGTGAAAAAAAGGATGTGTTTGATTTACAAACATTTCAAAGCATGAAATACAATTAATAACTGAACACAAAATCAAGTAAACAAGATTCTAGCACCTCCTTTAGTTTGAGTTTCACTTTCAATGCATTTCAAACTGTTTTTAAAGTGTCTGAATGTCGCTAAAAATTGTTTGTGTCATTTTCTTACACAATACACCATTCCCAGCTGCAACATGGATGTGCATCTTATGAAAGTGAACCATCAAACCACAATGAAATACTACTTCCAGACGCTTCCCTGGAGTGCACCTTGGTGGACAAACGTCTGGCTGGTGTCCAGCAGGATGTCACAGCCCTCTACGATCATGCGCTCGATAGCCAGATTCTTGCGGATATTCTCAGTGTCGCTAACTTCGTCATGCATCACCCTGTGGCAACAAAAACAGGTACATCACACCTTTGGCTAGAATAAAACGTATATCTTTTAAAATATGTATGCATCATACGAATGCATTACAATTAATCAGAATAAATCTATAAACATTGAAAATCAAACCAGAAGCCAGCTGTTTTTATCGGTGGCCAAAACTGGAAATGAATCATAACAACCATGGTGGTTTTAAGAATAATGGAGGTTTCATGCCTAATATATACCTATGTTGTAACTATCTTTATTTATGTATATAATATGTACAGTATCTGTGGAATGACACTGTTACAGTAATTACAGTAAATTTACTGCAAGCATTACAACATTCATATGTTGTTTTCTCAACAGAATCAGCAATGTAAACTTAATAAATCCTTTAAACAACATTTTTCTTGGCACAACGATTCTTTGGGTGTCACTATTGACTCACACCTTCAGGACTGGAGCTTCAGATCTCTCTCCACTCTGTGTTTGCATATTTTCCCAGTGTCTTCTGATTTTTCTTGTTTACTCTGGTTTCCCACACAGTCCAAACAGATAAAGTGAGCTTCCTGATCTATAAATTGCCTATACTCTGTGCTGAACTGGCATGCCACCGAGGGATTACCCCTGCCTTGGCCCCTATGCTGTATGGTATAGGCTCTGGCCCCTATGCTGTATGGGATAGGTTCCAGGCCCTCCTCTGTTACTCTGCCCAGCATACGACGATGGACAATGGACGGGTTTGAATGTGATTTGTATTCACTTATTCATATTCTCCTTAAATATTGGACACTTTAACCTTTATTCAATCAATGGTTCTCACATAACTATGACATGTTTTTCCGCTGGTGTTTAACTCCCTCTGTTTGATTTGTGCAAACAAACTTCTACTGCCACTGTTTTTATAAGCTGCATGTGAAAATATCAGCTTATAACCACATTACTGCTCCTTTATTATTTAATACAGATCAGCAATTATTTTCATTCCATAACCCCCTACATACATTCAACCGCAGTCCCTGCTGATGACCACAGGAGGTAATCTTGGGAATACAGACGCTCCTCTACGTATAAACGGGATACGTTCCTGTTATAAGAACATAAGAAGTTTACAAACGAGAGGGGGCCATTCGGCCCATCAAGCTCGTTATAATGATGCTGTTCATAACTTGAAATGTTCGTAAGTCGTTGTTCAACATCATTTTATTGAGCTGGGAGTACGCACGCTACGCTGCTGCGCGGCGGGAGTAGCGGCCAGAAATCGTACTTGGCGGAATTGGCGCGCGGAAAAAAAAAACTGATGTTGCGGACAGGAAACGGGAGCCCAACGAACACAATTTGGACTTACAGCCCTCTTCGTTCGTATGTCTGAAAGTTTGTAAGTAGAGAAGCGTCTGCACTTTACATCTGATGTGAGGACCTTCTCTTTCACCCCTTCCCAGTTCATGCCGGGCTCACCGGGACAGATCCTCCAGCTTGGATTTGGCAAACTCCAGACTCTTGCGCTCCACGTGATCATGGGGTGTGTGGGCCAGCAGCTCGTGGAGGGTGATGATGTAGCGAGGGATCTGTTCAGGTCAGAGGGGGATCACGCGTCATGCTGGCGTAACCACGGTGACCAGTGCCAAGGGAACATTACTGTGCCTCATTAATGAGACTATATTATTTATCCCTTTATAATTTAACTTAATGCTTGTGCTGCTCCTGTCTCAGTCATTTGACCACTACAGGCTTGTGCCCCTACCACAGATAATGTTCAACATTCAAAACGGGAATTTCTGCTTTCGGATTTTACAAAAGAATAACATCCATTATCAGGCAATCTTAATAAAAAAAATGTCTATTCAGACTTCAGACAATAACATGGGTACAAAGCTGAGAATCCAATAGGCTGGCTATGCACGTCCTGATTTCCATCCTCATATACAAAGCAAATTTTATCTCGCATGAAGCAAAATTTTTAGAACAGGCTTTCTATTTAGTGTCATGAAATATCAGCAAACAACATCAGATGTTACCCATTATTGAAATAGTATCGCAATCTAGACCTGTATTGTTGACATTATGTATATCATTACCAATGTTTACTGAACTTTACTGAAATCATGAAAACAAAATAATGTATATGTAAAACTTAGAACCAGATTTTTTAAATGCCTCAGATTACCAGAGAGAACCAGAGGAGCAGCTAGAAATTCTGCACCCCCTGACAAAATGTCACCTTGGACCCCACCCCTAGGGCTGCCTCTTTCAATCCAAAGAATTATGGGTCCCCCACTGTACAATTTGGGGTGTTTCACCAATAAATTTACCAAGTGTGGGGGGGGGGACCCCACTGTAAAAAAAGCTCTGTGTGTTAATTATTATTTTCCTATACAAGAGTCCTGAGACCCTGCATAGGTCAAGTGGCTTCAGAAAATGGATGGATGGATGGATGGATGGATGGATGGATGGATGGATGGATGGATGGATGGATTCAGGAGCCCCTATAAAGACCTGGGTCCCCTGAATCTGCCAGGGTAGCCATGCCTCTTGGATGCCCCTGGAAAGAAAAGATAGTTGGGTTCTGAAGTACTGTGTGGGTTTTTAACTAAGGGGTCTACCTGGAACATGGGGTAGGTGAGGAAGGTCTCCAGCATCCTGCCCTCGCAGGCAGCATTGGCTTCATACTGCTTCAGCAGCTTGTCAAAGTCGCGGTTCTGCTTGCAATTAGCTAGAACTTGCAGGCTATATTGGTGGTTGCGCACAAACTCCTGGTAGATATTCAGCATTGGCAGCAAGATGTCGAAGAGGTCAGCTATAGGCCATGGCAGAAGGGACAGAACAATTAAGGCTGATTCCTTCCTGCTTGTGCACAAGGCCGGACTTAAGCACAAGCTAACCTAGGCTGTAGCACCGGGGCCCAAGTCGTAGGGAGCCCCAAATTTTATTTTATGGATGTTAAAGTAACATTTTATGCTGTAGGTAGGGCCCCAAAAATGACCTTATCCCATGGGCCCCCACACACATAAATTCTGCCCTCCTTGTGCAAAACATTCAAGCTCATTTTCCAACCAAATAAACTTTGATCTGTATTTGTTCCAAAAAAAAAAAAAGAATAATTTTGCCGTTGGCAGCCATGAGCATCTTGTTTCATAGTCTGAATTCCTTGGGGTGGTGCTATCACATTAAGAGAAAGTCCATGACATCACCATAGTATCTTGATTTAAATTCCCCTCTTCTTAGCTTTGAAAGAAAAATGAATTGGCAAAAATCACCATAGACAACTTAGCACTCACCTAAAACTAATGTTGGCCAGTTGGCTATTCTTGCTTTCAAGCCTTGGTGGAAAATCTCATGCAAAAACATGATTGTCTCACTGGAAAAAAAGGAAAGAATGAATTATAAAGGAAAAAACCTCTACAACGAGCACGCATATTAGGATACAGACTCAGACAAATAATACTCTGGTTTTCACCTAACCTGTTGAGGAAGATGCTGCTCACATCATCATGGCTAATGGGCGGCTTCTTAGAACTGGCAGCCATACGTAATGGTCGCAGGAAACAATTGACCAGTATGGAGAGCTGCAGGACATATTCTGTCTCAGCCTCCACCATGTTGAAGACGATCTGGTTCCTCTTCCTCATGCTCTCTGCATGGGGAGAGCAGATATAATCCTGAACAATGATCTTCCACTTCCGCCTGCACAGCCAGCCACGCATGAAGCTCTGCACCTGCATGGAAACAGCACGGGGACGAGACACTACTGTCATTAGAATGCAGGAAGCTGCGAGGGCATGCGGGCAGGCCTAGTATTTTCAGCAGATTTTATTGAAGAAACAACACAAACAAAATTGAGTCACCATAGACATAAGCATCAACAGTGCACCTTTTTAATCTTCTTAATATCTGGATCATCCTCCTCCTGATTGACCTGGTATGGCTTCATCCTCTCCTTTGTCTTATTTAGGGCAACAATCTAAGTGAAGAGAAAAAATACTACTCAAAACATCTGTTTACATACAAAACATCAGAAAATGTAGCTAGCCTATTACCTGATATTTATAAATCATAGAACCTCAACTGGGCTTTCAGTCCAAACGTGCCACTGAAAAATGAAATGTGAATTTTTCAATTTTTATTCTAGTTCTTAATTTTGTTATAGACTTTCCCACAAATATTAAAATACAATGGTGTCACGTGGTTCAGGTTTCGGAATAACGAAGCATAATTTGTAAAGAGAACACATAATAGCCTTGGGAAGAAGAGAGGAACAGGTCAGATGTACTGGTTACATGTCCAAAATTCCTTGTGATGAGCATTAATTAATCTTTAAGAGGATGTACTTCCTACACTGGAGAAGAGTATGGACTTCCTACAGTGGAGAAGTTCAACCTTCCTCAGACTATAACAACTGTAACAGCACAATTCTCCAGGGCCATCATCCATCTCTGAGTCGATCCTTACATCATCATAGACTATCTGGTCTTGGTCCATGACCGTGAGGGGTCAAGAACAAAACAGGAAAATTAAGAACAAAACTAAAGTAACCACAAAGTAGACGACTAAAGAACAGAGCAAAACAGGGACACTTAAATACCATAGAAAAAAGGATTAACAAGGGGCAGGTGTAGACCATAACAAAATCAACCAATCAGAAAAGGCAACAAGTAACACGTGGAATACATTACAATTAACAAACACAGGAAACTAAGGAACATTAACCAGCACAGGCACTAACTAGACGAGGAAAGACTAAAAACAAGTATAAACAGAACATAAACCAACACCTGCATTAGATTATAAAGCTTTCTGCCTGGTATCTCTGCCCTGTGACATAGAAACTGATGTTTTACAAAAACATGTGAGCCAAATATTGGAAATTATAGGCTGTTCAGCACCGTTTTAATGGCATTTTTAACAAAACAACATTACCTATGAAGTGATTGTGAACGGAAATACAAAATAGGTTGCATAAACATGGTCTCATTCATGATCAAGAGTTTAGATCTTATCAATAATCTATATATATTTTGCGGCAATAATCGATGAAGCATATTCGACTCTCGGTCCAACCCTATTCTCTAATGTCTTGAAAAGGACCCAGTGGCAGTATCTTCCAGGAGGGGACATAAGTTTCAGTTTCCACAGTTGCTATCCAAGAAACAAACCATCAATATCTTTCTATTTCCACCAGCAGGTGGAGCAGTATTTTCCAGCACCTACCTCTGCCTTAAGTCTCTCAATCTCAGTGTCCTGGTCCTCCAGCTGGTGGCGAAGCTGATTGGCTGCCACCTTTTCTGTCTCCACGATCTGCACCAGGTGGATATACTTCTGCATCAGCACCTCACGCTCAATGATGATGTCAGAGTAGCTGCAGGCCATGAAGAGAGATGTGGGCTGAGTTTCAGGTTCCAACCACTCAAACTACAGTATAAAGACTACTCTACCAACACTAACTGACAAATGCTGCCCAGGCACGCTGTAAAGCAGGGGACAGTTAGGCCAATTCCAAGGGGCCCTGAGTGACAGGTGCTCTAAAAAAGAAACATAATTAGATTGGTCTGGATTGAGGGCTCAATATGATATGCTTTCATGGGGCCCAAAATCTCTGGGGGCACCCCTGGAGTTGCCAGGACTGCTACTACTCTTACTGAGATAAATACATTTAGACAACAGAATGTCAACAGAACTACACTGGTCTTGTGTGGCCAGGTACCTGCAAAAATATGTCCTTTCTAGGACTGCGACTACTAACAGGTAACGCTGATAATAATCAGTAATAAAAATAGTTGACAATGAATCTTGTCACTTGTCATTAACTGCGTTAACATTGATATGTTAAGTGTAGCACATACTTCACTTTTCCACGTGGGGACTCTTGCTTATGTATTACATTTGTCCACGGATGCAGACGGTCATCGTGGTCAATGCCTACAGCAATGATTTTCCGCCAGACCGGCAAAGGGCAGATGTATTACAGCAAACACAAATACAAGCAGTGTAGAGAAATGGGTAAACTTTTCCAAAGAGTTTTAAAATTGTTAGCAGGTTCGAGCCTTATTACAACAATATGGTATAGCATGCCATTTTGAAATCTTGGCAACACAATAAACTGGGACCCGTTTGGCAAATTTCATCAGCAAGATTTCAAGAAAGCCAAAAAGGCATTGCTTTTAAAAATATGATCACAATACTGTATACAGTGGAATAAGTTACAGTCGTTTGCAAGCTAAATACTGGGACTTTTATAATGCTTGTTTTTACTTACGCGCATGGAACAATAGACCCCAAAATGATTTCTATAAAAAAATTTTAAATGACCTGAAAATATCCATTAAGGGGAGAATGTTACTGAATGCTTGCAAATGGAAGTTCGAGCATGTTTTTAGATGAGCAAAGCAGGTTCAGTAATTGCATTAGATTTGAATACCGTGCAATACCCATTACACACGACAATGACGGATGAACAGTGGACCTTATAGCTTCATAATGATGTGGTTTATGCGTCAGTCGGGTCTTAGACCTTAGACACTCGTCTTCATGGTGTTTGCTGGTGTGCAGCCACTGTGGTTTAGTGTATGCCTCATTTGGGAGTCAGTCAACTGCAACTTTTAGGTACGGGGAACATGCATCACTCTTCTGATAGGAGTCTCCTGTCAGATCTCAATGCTAACAGTATACTACATAACAAAAAAAACAAAACACACACACACAATAGACATAACAGACTGCCACTGTTAGGCTAGAGACTGTTTGTTTCCGTCTGCGTGGGCTACACCAGTCTGGCTGAATCAGTCTGGCTCATTCACACGCAAAGGCGACTGTCTTTTTATTATTTTTTGCCTGTCACGTTCAGAGGTAATAAAGGGTTTTATCTGTCCTGCATTTCTGTCGCCTTTGTGGGCCCGACAAAGCATGGAACAAGCTAACATGAAAGCTGCAACCAAATACAGAGAGAATGTAGGTTAGATCAAGTAGGCCTAATGGTTTTACCATGATATAGGTACTCTTGCACGTCCTAACAGTAATGAAGTTGTAACATGTTGTTGTAACAATAATTCACAAACCAGTATGTATAGCGGGAGAGTGGTGACTCACAGGGTTGGGGGGGTTTCTCTGAGTGGGGTCTGCATGTTCTCCCACTGTCATCCCACTGCTCACAGTCCATAGACATGCAGTTAGACCAGTGTTTCCCAAACTGGCCCTCGGGGACCCACAGACAGTCACTGCCGCATAGTTGGTGGGAGGGAGCAACAACGTGGACTGTCTGTGGACCCCCGAGCGCCAGATTGGGAAACACTGAGGTAGATTAATTACTGTCTTTAAGCTTTAGTTTTCAGCAATTTCAGTTGTGGGACAGTATGACAGCATGACTCAGTAGGAAGCATGCATATACATTTTCTTCCTTAAATTTTCTCCCCATGTCCAAAGATATGTAATTTAAACCCACTGTAACCCTCTACCAGATTTGGTAGATGAATGGATGGATGGATGGATGGAATTATAAAATTGCGTATGACCAGTACAAAAAACAATATGGCAGGCAATAAGGAAAAATGTGCAGAATTAAATCTTACTAGCACAATATTCATCTGATTTCAAGGATTCAGTGTTATCACGGTGAATTGACTATGATTTATTACTGGTCTAATATTAGAATGACAAATCCTTCTAGTCACTGCCTTTCAATAAAACTTTCCTTTTCAAGTGCCAAAGGTAGGTTAGAAATAAAAATCCGAAAAGCACAAGGCTTTCAAAGCTTATTAGCAGTGACCGAAAGAATCAGTTTTTTTTCCCCATTCTCATCAATGTTTTTTTTTACGTTTGAGTACCGTACACTGGGCTGTTCTTGGGAATTAGAACAGACCTGCATTATATGAAGTTGAAATAAAAGGACTTTTGTCTAACCACAGTGCTATGTGATTATAACCACAGTTATATATTGTTTGCTGGCTGAGGTAGGGAATGTCAAGTAAAATACATGAAAAACCTTATATAGCCCTAATATTAAATATTTCACGATAATCCTTTAAGAAAACAAAGAGTGTGTTGAAACACTGACAAATGGACAATATAAGGTCAGCAGTGGACAGACGCGCATCTGGAGTGGATCTGCAGCCTTTTCATTTTCCGTATGAATTAAAGATGCAGAGAACACAGCAGCAAAAGCTACACAGAGGACCAACCCCACTCACACGCTTCATTCAATAATCACTTCACCCTGCCGGCTAACTGCTATGCAAAACACCTATTATTTAACAGCTAATATACTGCAGAATAACAGCTAATAATAGCAGCATTTTAGCAGTTAGCCTATTTTAGACGAACGCTAGGTAAAGGCTAACGACTGACGGTAAATAATGCATTCTTCATGTTGGGGGCTTTCCCAGCAGAAGGTGATGGGGTGGAACAGAACTGCGGCAGACAGCTGACCTGCGATGCATGCGGTTTGTGGTATAATGTGACTTTATCTGAGTTCATTGAGCTCTAGAGACCTGGCAGTGCCCGCCGGTTATACCTGGCTTGCTGGATGGCATCCACCCAGTCGTCACAGTCCAGCTCCTCCTCCGTTCGCAGCTCCAGAGGCTTCTGGCCATCATGGCCAAACATAACCAGGAAGTAGTACTACGGGATTAAAGGAGAGAGAACAGAACTGACTATACCAACATAGAAATACCCTGCAATGTCAGTAATATCAAAGCATTATGGATAATTCAAAACAGCATAAAACCATGCTGCATAAACACCTTTCACTGCACTTTGATCCTATTAGACAGCCTTATTATTTAGCATTAGCATTTTTCCATTCAGTGAATGCATTACTGGAACAACCATTTTCCATAACTGCTTATGCAGTGCAGAGTCACATTGTGCCTGTACTGAATGCCAGTCCCTCTTAACACAGACAAGCAATATGGGCAATTTAGAGTTAGCGTGATTATAAACAGAAAGGTTGCAGGTTCCAATCCCCAACCAGCAAGGTACCACTGAGGTACCCTGAGCAAGCACTGCTGTGTGTCAACAATAACAATTAAATATTGTCATTCCACTGTGCTTCTTGTGGCTGTTTTATTGGTCCATCTCAGCAGCTAATTTCCAATGGAGGAACGGGCTGCAGGGGCAGTGAGAAGCCCCCCGATGTGACATGCAGGTAGCAGCCGAACGCTGTCTGGAGGACGAGGAAGGACACTGAAAAAACCCCCCAGGGCGGGCAACCGCTGACAATGTGCTTCTGTGCCACAAAAAAAGCCACAAAGAACAAAACACTTTGAATACCAACTGAAAGGGGCTGTGTGATGCGTATTCCTCGGCCTCAGGGCCAAACTGAAACTGAGACATGCAAAGCTCCCATCTCAAATGTCTGAAAACACTTTCAATAGACCCCAGCCCAAGGCCACTGTGGATATTTCTACAAAATTCCAGTAGCTCGTCGAAAGACCAGAAGTTAAAATGCACCTAAAGGCTAAGAATCTGAATCATTTTTAATTAAATGAAACATAGCTTTCTAATGAAACTTAGCTAGGTAGCAACATCATTTTGGACAATCAGCATAACAAAAAAAAACAAACAATGGCTAGCACAACAGACAATGTACACAGATACCACAAGCCAAAATTCACAGATAATGCAGGATTGACAAAGGAGATTTTAGTGCAAATGTAACCTCTGCCAGGGTTAGAGATGAGTGTCCTTATAGCTGTGGGGGGAAAAAAACAGTTTTTAAAACAGAATGTTTTGGCAGATAGGACTGCAAATGCCTATAGCGCCTCCCGGAGGGCATCAGCTGGAAGAGATACTGAGCAAGGTGGGAGCGGTCAGAGATTTATATTCTTTTTGCCCTTTTAATAGTGACAGTGACAATGAAGAGCACAAAGCAAGTTCAGCCAGACTCTGACAACGGTGAGGCACTGCATCGCAGTGTGAGCAGACGTCAGACACGATGCAGATTATTTGCTAACTTTTACGCCGTATGACTGTGACACCACAGCCTTGTTGGGAGACACCCCTGCTCCAGTAGAAGGCTATCAGCGCCACACAGACCGGCGGTTACCATGGTTTCCTCACCGCCAACCTCAAAAGGTGCTAAAGGGACACGACTGATGAGTGACTAGGATGCCAAATGGGGGGCGAGTGTCCCCAGGTCAGGCCTAAAAGCTCCGGCTGGGAAGAAGCTGAGATACGAGAAAAAGGGAAACCTCCATATGCGTACTTGACCGTACTTGAATTCTCAGGACAGAAAGAAATCCCCCCAAATATCAAGGATATATCGGTTGCATACTCGATGAATGAGTCCCATCCCATGATTCATTGTGCCCCAAGTTCATTCTTGGAAGGAAAGTTAGCAAGAATGGTTTTGTCAAGACCACAAGCGCGATCCTTGCATTCTGGGTATTGAGAATCACCCCAGGTTTGCACGTGTGCTCTTTGCAGGTCAGGGGTGTGACTTTCTGGGCCCACTGTAGAATGACCACCGTGAACGGACTGTCACTTCAATGTAGGCCTTCAATGTTAAAGCTATAATGTTCCCATATGTTCCAGAATAAACCTCACATTAAAGTAATCTGCTAAGCATTAAAATAATCTCACCTAAATAAAAACTGAATGTTCTTTTCCAAGAAACTATAAAACAAGGAAATCTACAAGCCTATAAATGGGAAAACCTATTGATTTCTTGAAAAGCTGCATGGCCATCACTAAAAGGAGTGGCGTGAAAAAGAGATGAATGGATGGATTTATATAAGCAGTCCCTGCTAGCGTCATCAAGTCTCAAGTCTGATTTGAGGTCAAAGAAGACACTTAAAGCTGAGCTGCTCTTTAATGACTGGGCGGCCATCACAGCCAAACTGCCCAATCAGTGGTCCCTGTTGGTGTCCCATCATGCGGTCAACTCTTCTGTTGACACCCCCGCCCTCCCCCCGCCACTGATCATGGAGGTGGTTCTCCTGCGGTGAGGCACAGCCACTCTCCTCTGACTATGCTAACCCCTGGCATTTTCACCAATGTGGGAATCTCTACCGCACAGTTTCTGGTACTGGGGGACTGTGTTCACGCTCTCGTCTGATTTTTAAGAGTTTCCCCCTCAGATCAATAAAGTGTATCTTATACCTCGACTTATCTGCACTCGACCCCCCTCATTTGCAGTCCTCAGAAAATTAATGCAGGGAAAACTGCGAAAAGGGACTGCGATACTGCTCACAAGCAGCGAAGGCAGCCAATGGGCGTTTTCTGGCACAATGGCCGTAGGTAGGCAGGCTTACATAACCCTCACCGTCTCCGCTCTCGGCCTGCAAAAGCTACTCTGCCAATCCACGTCTCCCTCTAAGCAGAGTGACCTCTTCTGAACACAGGTGCCTGGGGGCATTTACATTTCGATTTGATGCTCAACTGAAAGGTATCTGTTCAAACATTACTGTTTGTAGGAAAATACCAAAAAAAAAAAAATTCAAAGAAACACCTTCTCTGGATATACTTGAAAACAAAAAAAAGACATTTTCCTTTGTTTACTTTGCCTTTTTTCCACTTTCTCTTACTCATCAGCATTGTGACACGGCAGCATCTTTTGAAAAAACAATCAAACAGGATGTGGAAAGGGTTACCCAGCCACAGGGCGTGTTTGACACTGATGCAGGCAGAAGGTCAAGTTGTTTATACATTCATTGTTAGGCCAGGATACATACAGATCCGATTATTACAAATCCTGCATCTTGTACACAAACACCTCCTAGAATCAGGGCATTCAGACTCATTAGATTCTGTACTGCTAAATAAAATGTGTCATGCACTACAACAGAACAAATGAGTTGTGCTCTACACCCTGGATAGGATGCACATCAAACCGGAGTAGCCAGTGGAAACCCACAAGCCACACGTAAACTCCACACAAGTGTGGACGCGATTCAAACCCCCCAGTGCAGATGGCATGCGACCATGACGCTACCCACTGCCCTGCAGGGAAACACAAAGGTAAGACTTTTCTTTTTCAGCCTTGCGTGCCCCAAAAGTGATGCAGCCTCTTATTGAGAGTAGCGGGTTCAAGGGCACAGTGTTATTCTCAGAGAAGCAGCACACTGCAAAAAAATGACCTTTCCAGTGCAGTAAGAACATTGTACTCGGTACTTCCTAAAAGACAACAATATGCCTAAATGAAAGGAAAATTAATCTTATTCATAAGATGTATTGTTAGTCAGCTTATTAAAGAAGTTAGAATTTTGTCTAAATATAAGAAACTTGTACTTGCTTGTACTTTTGCAATAGTGGCAGGAAGTCTACTGGTGCAAGAGTTTCTGCCCCTCCGGTCTCCCGGGGAGAGGAAACCCAGTGCCCATGCAGTGACCTGTGCCCTTACCACCCTGCTCAAGGAGCCAGCCGTGACTGGGAATCTCGGCAAACAATCGAGCTCAGGTTCATTTCAAACCCATACCTCTTTCTACTTGGCACTATACTCTTGCTTTTTGTACAAAGAGCGTCTG
>JAODJU010000119.1:27602276-27621313 GCA_026776725.1 Gnathonemus echidnorhynchus | reverse complement strand
GAACAGCTGACCTACAGGTTATCCCAAAAACCTGCATACACACTGGCCCTTTGCGGATAAGATTGGCCACCCCTGACCTAGACAGATGACCTAGAGTCTACTTAAGACATAATTTAGAGCAAAAATATAAATTAATATTGTTCAACATCACAAATATATTTATAGTTTCTAAGTGAAATCAAACAGGAAAACATCGATAACTAATTATGTTTTATGTATCACAATACAACCCTGTAAAGCACTTTGAGACAACTTTGTTGCGAAAGGCACTATATGAAAAATAAATGAATTGAACTGAATTGATTAACTGGCGTTAGGTGTCTTAGACATAACCAAGCTACCCTAAAATCCCCCAGGCATACAATGATACTTACATCATGAATCTGAAAGTACCAGGACCTTCCGTTGACACAGATAAGATATTAGCAAAAGCAGAATGAGTCACTGGATTTCAAACGTTGAAATATATGCAAAACAAATAGGGCTCCCGTAGCCTTGCTGAGAGGAATGACGTACAGAACAAGACACTGTACCGCTGCCTGGATTGTATTGTATTCAAAATTACACAGAGAAATGCTTGATTTTAATAAGAGATTCTTCTCATCAAAATCTTTAATTGTGCTTTTCAGCCCACAAAGTTCGCAAAAATTCCACAAGCCTGAGCAATGAAGTAGGCAGACACAAAACAACCTTACTGGCAAATTTTCACTCCCTTGCCATACTACAAACACCAATGAGGGTTTCACCATAAAGCTATTAAATAAAATAGAACAAAAATGTATATACATCAGTGTGTGAAATACAGGGGGATCCGGGGGGGTCCGACACCCCCGCTTAACCGATGAGACCCCCTGAAAGCCTCAAAAGCAAAATTTTAAGGGGGTCTCAAGATCGGTATTGTGCAACAATAGGGAGATGGGGACCCCCCCGAATATTGACGGGTATTTCGCACACTGATATACATATATAAATACTATTCATACTAAGGAACTAAGTCAAGTCAAACTATCTTTATTCAGGAGCAATGATTACACCAAAAATAAATTTTCAAATGTCATAGGCTCCTTCTTCCTTGCAACAATTTTACAAGCCCCATTTACAGCATTTTCTGCATACATTAGTACATATATACCTTCCATCATTAAATCACTTATCCAGTTCCTAATAATATACAAATACAGTATATTATTATTATATATGTATTAATTAACCAAACTAAGTCTTAGTTACATACTGATGTCATGTTAATTCATCATTAATAAGTCATAATGCATCTTTCGTCCCAGACAGTTACTATATAAATTTACTATACTACGATCCAGTCATTTAGCCATCACAATTCGGCCCAAGGGAAAGTCGCTCAGATCTTTATATTTTCCCATTTTTCCTGCTTCTAATACATCAACTTCAAGAATCGATTGTTCAATTACCTATGACGACGCCCTTGACAGGTGCCATTGTAATGAGATAATCAATATTATTCACTTCACCTCTAAGTGGTCTTAATGTTATGGATCATCAGTGTATCTGTTTTAGGGTCGAGGTTGTAATAACTACATACTTAGAGCTATGTTTTCTATTCTGCACTCCAACGGTCTTGTTAAATGAACCTGTAGATTTAAATATGTCTGGGCATGTTAAACCACATCTGCTATTAAATGGCAATTTATCCACCTGATTTTCAATGGGACTATGGTCTGAGAATATTTGTGTAAAACATCCAGTTACTCATTTCCAACTACTCTTTCTCTTCTCATCTGCCCGTGAAATTCGTACAGTCAGGAATTCGTAGGTCAGACAAGAAATTGTGTTGAGATTTAAAGAAGATATGCTATTTTTTTAATGGATTCCAGAAAAAGTTCTGTTAGGATTGTGTTTGATTTTGCGGTATATATGTGAAGAAAATAATTTAAAGTATTATCAAAACACAACAAATAATTAGTACCCTACCCAGTGTCATTCCTGAAAATATTTACAAATAAAATATCTGTTGGCACTGGCTGATTCTCACTTCCATGTCTATGAATGTGAAAAAGTATTCTATAATAATCCGATATCCTGTAAGGGCTGTTACGAGAATATCTGTTTTTCATTATGTACTCATGAAAGTGACATATACGAGGGAACTCCTTTTTTTTGTAATGAAGCATACTGCTACTCCGAAGAAAGTACACAAAGGTCACAGGTGCTTATGCTAATGGAAACACCATTCCTAACACAAAAGTCACTAGATTCCAGCCTTTTCTGGTCTGTTGCATATTCATGTTTAATGCATGTGCAGGTACAAACGTAGGCACTCAGAAGTGGACATTTGGGAGGATTTATTCAGTGCTGCACAACGCTGAGAGACTATGTATCCCAGCGTTTTATCAGTTCAAAAAGTGTTCTTCATTCTCTCTCATTAGCAGCCGGACGACTAACGCCATCCTTGATTTACTGTGGGTAAAAATGAATAATACACTTTCAGTGTTTGCATAGCTGCAATGTGCTATTAAACAGATGATTGATTTATTCACATTTGTAGACAGGGGGTGATTGATGTATGATTACCATTGACAGTATTTGTACAACGAGTAGTAGACGTAAGTCAGACATTAAAAAGAATAAAGTTACTTAACTTTCTCAGCAATATAACACAATTTATAGAGATGCTTTCCAATATAACTTACAGTAGTTTCTAGTTATTATTGCTGCGCACTTTTAAATGGTCAATAAATTCTCTAATCCTGTGCAATCATCTTGACAATAGCTTCAGGCATATATACAAGGTACTTAATTTCTTGAGAAGTTAAATGGTTTTAAAAAAACAACATCCATCAAAATTGTCATAAAAAAATAAAATACATGTAACAAAATATTTGTAACACCTTAAAATACTATTATAATAACAATGCAAAAAAACTGCATTGTACCACAGAATCCTAAATGGCAACTAATAAGGATTTCTGATGATATTATAACTGCTAAATTTCGTGACCCCCAAAGAATTCAGCAATCCAGTTTAGGTAGATATACAAGGGGGCAGACATGTTCAATGTGTTAAAACCATAACCAAAGGACTCAAATACCAGGGCACAAGATACTCTTCAGATATTTGTATTATGAATCAAGCTGCCAGTTATGTGACAATCACTGTGCTGTATTTGTTGTTTGAGAATGAAGGTTAGAACAGCCACCTACACAAAGCTATCAGCAAGAGCAAACACTGCATTCTAAATAACACTGAATGAACATTAAATCAATCTAACAGCTGCAGACCTGAAGGTGTCATACATACACCATGTCCTTACAGCTTTAAAGCAAGCACATGCTTTATACTCTAGTTTACATGCTGCATACTATATATCCATTTAAATGTTCCATATCAACCTGATGAGAAGTACCTGGAATCCACACGCTCATGACTAGAAAGCACTGAAGAAGAGGATTAACAATATAATACGTGCATTGTCTGCATCGCTTTTATAATTATACATTAATGCTGAATAATTATTCTGTGGATAAAAACTGCAGACTACCCACAATTGCGACACTGCTGGAATATTTAATTTAATTTACGAATATCCATAATAAGGTATTAATTGCTTACCTGTATAACACTGTAAATAAACAAAGCATTTATACTGCAGCCAAAACATTAAAATCAAAAATATTTTATCAGCTTTTTAATTTTAGTGGACCCAGAGCAATCTTCCTGTACGGTAGCCAGACGTAGTCTGCAATGGCGATATACAACGATGAGCCGAAAAATTATGATCACCCCCACATTAAGCTATTAATGATTGACTATATCATAAAAATGATCGTGTCACAGATATATTACACTGTAAGCTATGGTACTCATAGCTGAGTAGTCCCACAAATTGCAGATAATTTTAATGGTGGTCACAGGAGTGATGTGACATGACACACAGTGCATTGAGCCCTGTGAGTATGGGCTTGTGTAGCTGCAGGCCAGCCAGAGTGCCCGCGCTGACTCCTGCCCACTGTCAGAGTGCCCGCGCTGACCCCTGCCCACTGTCAGAGTGCCCGCGCTGACCCCTGCCCACTGTCAGAGTGCCCGCGCTGACTCCTGCACACTGTCAGAGTGCCCGCGCTGACTCCTGCACACTGTCAGAGTGCCCGCGCTGACTCCTGCCCACCGTCAATAGCCCCTACAATAGTCACACGTGTTGGAACTAGACCTTGCCAAAATGGAAGAAGGTTGACTGGTCCAATTAATCCCATTTTCTGTTATATCACATGGACGGCCAAGTAGGTCTGGATCCAATCTCCCTGGGTTGCCATCGTGCTTGGTCACTCCTACTTGGTCTGTCATAACCCCCAGATTGCAGGGAGAACAGTCCTGCCTCCAGATGTCTGTGGAACGTCCGACTCCAGAAAGGACATGCACGTTCTACCAAAGTATGCAGACGTTAAGGACGCTTTCAGTAAGAAACTGTGCGTACCCTTTAACTTTGCCCAAGTCAGAAGCTATAGAACAATTCATTGAGGAAGTACTGAAATTAGGGCTTATTAGATCATCCACATCACTTGCTGCATCAGGGTTTTTCTTTGTGGCGAAACAGGATGAGGGCTCTACCCATGTGTAGATTATCACTCATTAAATGAAGTCGCGGTCTCATTTAGTCATGCACTACACATTATTCCCTCGGCATTGGAGCAGGTGCGATCAGCGCATTTTTCTACCAAATTAGAGCTATGAAGTGCTTATACCCCGATCCGGATTAGAAGAGACAGATACTGACAGACACTGAACGTAATTATGACGTGGATAACTGGGACATGGGGTGGCATGGTGGTACAGTGGTTAGTGCTGCTACTGTACAGCAAGAAGATCCTGGGTTCAGTCCCCGGGTCGGGTGTAGGACCTTTCTGTGTGGAGTTTGCATGCACCCCGTGTTCAAGTGTGTTTCTGCCAGGGGCTCTGGGTTCCTCCCACAGTCTGAAAATGTGCAGGATAGGTTGACTGGAGACTTTAAGTTGGCCCCATAATTGTGTGTGGTGCGTTGGCGACTGCCCAGGGTTAGTTCCTGCCTGTGCCCATTATTCTCAGGATAGGCTCTGGTTCCCCCCTGTGACACCAGTTAGGATTAAGTGGTTACAGTGATGGATAGATGGTAACTGGGAGTTTTTAGCCATTGACCCTTGAGGAACAGTGACAGTAACTAGTGCATTTCAGGTTCTCACCGGTCACTAAAACCTGCACTAAAACCTATGTACCACTAAGTGTCTTAGCCCACGAAGGGTTATTTTCTTCAAATGTTACAAATTCACAGTGATTTACTGACTCAGATGGAAGATGGATGGAGGTTCAAGCCAGACCGACCTGCAGCAATCCCCAACATCCACCTTTCACCAATGTGCTTCGTCAGCCCAGTCAATGGGAATTAGAGAATGAGATTGTCCGCATCCTGCATCATGATCAGGTACTGCTTAATTTAAATTCACACAAGTCAGTATTCAATAAATGCTAAGTTGAAAAATTTTGTGTATTGTTTGTTATTATTAGTGTGATATTTTACCATGCAACTAGAGGGGAAAACATCCAATTATCGGCCAAAAAAAATCGGCAGCATATATCGGCCATTGGCTGCCCCCGACTCCTAAATATCGGCATCGGCATCAGCTATTGAAAAACCCATTTCGGTCGACCTCTAGTTTGGTACCTAGACCACAACTTCTGCAATGGGTCCACATCAGACCATTGTGACCACAGAGCTGGTAAACTATCGGTACTGATGGCCTTCACTGGAAATAAATATCCTACTGTTGGAAGATCAAGGATATCCCTGAGTCTTATCTCAGGGTACCATTCCCAAACGAATGGACCGGTAGAGCTCCTCAATCAGGATACTGGACGATTTCTTCATTCATATTGTGCGCAAATCAAACTGACTGGAGCTGGTTTCTCCCCTGGGTTGAATATGAAATCATTATTCATACTGTTCATACTCCTCTAACACAGACAGCGAGTCTGACTTTCGGCTTGGAATATCGGGCCCCATGTCCCAGCCCGAAATCGGTCCCCTCGATACACTGGGTAATTTCAGATTCTGCTTCAGGTGAACCCTGTCACCTATCACCACCAGGTGCCTGTACAATATCACATCTTTTCAGTGTTTCATGTGTCCTTGCTTAAATCAGTGCGATACAGCCCACTGTGCCCCAAGACTGAACAACCTGCACCACCCCCGCTGCCGGAGATAGATGGAGCCCCCACCTACACTGCCTGTGCCCTATTGAACTCAAGATGTAGTGAGGGTCAGCTGCACTACCTGGTAGATCGGGAGAGCCGCAGTCCAGAGGAGCAGAGCTGGGTGTCAGCAGCTGATGTCCTTGATCCGGCACTGATGGCTGTAACATCTCCCCACATCTGCAGGAGTGGTTGCCTTTCCCTTCAGAATCCTAGTTTATTGACCCTAGCGCCCATTTCTGACTCTGATTCTAGTTTAGTGGCTTTGTGTTCACTTTACATCTAAGATCTCTGTACATTTTGGACCTCTGTTCTTTTGACAAAATATAACGCAGACAACATAACATGTGGAGTATGTAGAATTGCAGTCTGCAGTGTGTTTGTGCAAAAGTATTTTCAGTGGCAAATGACTAGTAAGGTTCTCATAGGACTACATGGTACTATAGTCAAAAGCTGCCCAGGTTTGCTCATGAGGAACAGGTACATAAAGCCTACTTAGAGGTTACAAACATCCCATGGTCTTGCTAAGACTAATAAAGACCTATACTACTAATTAAAAGCTTCAGAAGCTCGAGGGCATTTGAGACACTACTTCAGAAAGTGAAACGGAAAGTTGGCCTCCTAGTGTCAAAATAACTAGAGTTGCACAATCGATTAACAGAGTGCTGCACAACACTGAAATTCCTGTATACTTAGAATTGTACAAGAGGTCAGTGGAAAATCCATATTTCTCTCTAGCGCTGAACCATGGAAAGATACCAAAGAGAAGGAAGAAGGACCTGTTTCGCATGTTCTCTTTCAATTCTGTTCAGTTCAGTTTGAAAGCACACTCAAGGCCATAAAATGACAACTAGATCTTTCAGAATACAAGCTAAACTCCTCGGCATCCACCCTGCAACTGTGATGAGAACATATACTAGTTTCCACAGCTCCAAATGTCCAGGTTAGTGTTTCCCAACTTAGTCCTCAGGGACCCCCAGACAGTGCACATTTATGCTCCCTCCCAGCTCCCAGTCAATCAAGAAACACAAATACCTTGTAGAGGTGTGTTGTGAGCCGGGAGGGAGCAAAAATGTGGAGACTCTGGGGGTCCTTGAGGACCCCGGGTTGGGAAACATTGGCACAGGGGACATTAAACCGGCATCCAGACACGTAAAAAGTCCAGGAACTACCAGAAAGCACCAGTAGAGAAGCAAACTGCAACCCCTGGCACAAAATACATCAAATTAAGTTTATCCCACAAAAGGAAAGCATCGTATGTGTATTGTATTTCCCCACAATATTCTATATGTCAGGGTGAATAGAAAACCCTGTCTAGCTATGTTTAATAGTGGCTTTCACACCTGAAGAAAGCTGTACACATGTCACTTGCCACTCCTCTGCAGCCCTCATAATGCTGCACCTTGAGAATCTGCTGCCATTGTGGCTTCAATGCCCTGGTTTCCAGAGGAAACTGTGAGAGACACCCCAATCCTGTGTCCTACACTTACACTGCAAAACAGTACTGCTGATTAAAACGAGCTGTACTGTGTTTTTCAATCCTAGGGAAGAAGTGCAAGAGACTGATGCAGCCCACAGGGGGGAATGCTTTGCATGTTACTTGTTGCACTTTATAAGAATTGTACAAACCCCAGAAGTCAACCAAAAAAAGAGAGCTTTTGGTTTTTTGAGGAAGTTCATCTGTACATTTGCTCTGATGAAAACTGAATCAAAAATCGCTTAACCTGTGAACCAAATAATGAACCAAACCCTGAATATTTTTACCGTTGCAGTAGGCATGCAACGATGAATCATGAATCGGCTAAAAATCAATAGAAATGTATCAGCAGAGATTACAATACCCAGCACAAGTGTGTTGTGTGTCGTATTGCCAAAGTACTCCCACACCAACATCTTTTTACCTTTACGTTTATCCACAATATCTCCCTTTTAAAAAGATGTTGGGGCTGCTGCGCTTTCTTCAACAGCGAAGTTTATTCTGAGGGAGCGCTCTTCTCCCCCATGACTCACGAGTATTACCAGAATAGCAGGATGTGGAGCGCTAACTCAACGAACCATGCTGTGCGTTTGTTGTGAGTAGGTGAATGGGAGGCAGGTCAGGTTATTCTAGTCAGCGCCAAAAACGCCGCTGATAGCATTCTCCGTGGAGTATTGCTGTGTGGATTTCTCACAGACTGGATTTCACCGTGCACTTTCGTGTTGGATTTAGCCAGATTACCCTTATTGGATAGGGTGCTTTGGACTTACCTGCTTTCCCAGTGAGTCGCCATATTGTTTTGGCTGTGTTGTCTTTCGTTTGCCTGCCTGCTACATTGCATTCTCTTTTTTATTCCATTAATCCCTTTGTTTGTGTTTTTACGGTTGGGTCTGTGCTTTCGCTCCATTGCCGGTCCAGACAAGCAGTCAAAGAGGAAGTGAAGTCATTTCATTGTGACGCAAAACATGTTGCCAGGTCTCAAATGATGCTGAAAATTTATCGAATATTCGCTACATTGATACAGATGGGAAATAATATCGCAATATTTGCCATTATCATTTTATCGCCCAGCTCTACCAGTACAACCTCATTCTCACAACAAAACCATCCCAACATCTTTAACATCGAATAATCATAGACCATGTGGCTATATGATATTTGTGACCCAATGAACACTCAGTTGAAGGGAAGCCATTTGAAATGGCTGATATTTTGAACTGCTCACCTTCAAATAAGACATTTAAAAAGGCTGTGATTCTAGCTAGATTAGCAAAGGGTGGAACTTGTTGCTAGTAAACACAGGAAACCTATTTACAGAAAAAAGGGTAGTGTCAAAAGTGTCACCGACAGTTACTCCGTTCACACCCTAATTAAATAGATGGAATCCACCCTCCCCCCATAAATGGACAAATAGAGAAGCAGAGTTCCCCTAAGCAGGCTGTTGCTGCGGCTTCTCTTCCTAACACCGAATGCAGTTTGGCCCTTAAGGGCTATTCGGTCTCATTCGGCCCTTAAGGGCTATTCGGTCCATTGCCCATCCATCCCTCGGCACTCTCCCTGCTTCATTCCATCATACCACTTCATCCCTGGGCCTGCATGCTTTTCCCTCTGCAGCTTATATATTTCATGATGTTTTCTTATTAAACTCCGCTGCACTTGAAAACTTTGTTACTGAAAAAAGGTCCGTCCATTCAGACATTCATTTGTCAGAACACACTGAAATCAGATTCTTTTTTTTTTTTGCACTGAAAGTTGAACACAACTATGCTGAGATACAGAAACGTGCGCATTTTCACCTATCGTGCAGTTAGGTGTGTAACAATAGCAACACAGATGGGCAGGATATCAGATTCTGCCACATTTCCAAAGCACTGGTCACCTTTAAGCAGCATTGCATCTGCTATAATTAACTTTAGTATAAAAGTCTTATTGATAGTTCAGTAATTTTGTCTCAGACTTCTGAATTTGTCATTCTGGAAGCTATTTAGTCATTAAATCAAAAAGCAAGTGCAAAGGATGACAAAAGGAGCAGGTCTAGATATCGGGCCTCATGGCAGTAATATGATCATAACTTTGGAATAAAATGGTAATATAAGTGCATCCTCTCAAGTTCTGCCTGCACTAAATTCACTGGATATTTCTGCAAAACACTGTAATAATGCTAGACAGTGAAAAGCGTCACTTTTGGCCCCTCCCTGTCTGTGTACAGCCACTGACTGCTATGATAAGACGGCGGACTTTACTGGCCCCTTGTCTCATAATCCCCTCGTGTCAGAAAGAGCACAGCATGTCCAGTGGCCGAGCATTTATCTCTCTGTACAGCGAAAAGGAGCATTTATCAGCCCCGCAGAACTAATGTGGTGCAGCCAGTGGTTGCAACTCCCAGTCCTCCAAGACTTCGTAAGATGGTGCATTTGTTGCTCATCATTTGTACCTGCTGCACGGTGCTGTACTCAGAGATGGACCAAGGTAATTACAGCAGATCCCACACAGGGAACTATAATCAAGGCAGATATGTACAAGTTCAACCACGAAATTTCTGCCATACTAGATAAATCCCTGAAAGGCCCCGAAAAGTTATTGAGTCAGTGGGGGTGTGAGGAATGGAGAGGTCCTGCCTCATAAAACTGCAGTTATATCCTGGAAGCTCGGGCAGGGAATAAGCCAGGATGGGGAGCCAGCCCATGGTAGAGCGCACGTGATTCACTCACACTTTACACTTACGGACAATTTGGCATCTCCAGCTCACCTTAGCATGCTTCTGGACTGTCGGGGGAGCCGAGCCAAGGCAGTGACTCAAACACTGGTGTGAGGCGGCAGTGCTAACCACTGCGCAACTGCGTCTCTCCATCGCAAGATACATAATCACAAAATATAAGAAACATAGGACCTCACCTCAGAGGACAAAACTCATAATGTACACACACATACATATATATACAGCATCTTACACTATACCTCATCAGAGATGTTATTATAAGAACTGAATGTGTAAACTTGTACCAAAGTATGGGATTATACACAACAACAAGACAGCTGGGCCAGAGTTGGGGATGACAGTACATGAAAATCGCCACTAAATATTACACACACACACACACACACACACACACACGGACAGTTCATATATTCCTGTCATTGTGGGGACTCTCTATTCATTTCTATGGGCATAATCCAAATCCCAACAATGATAACCTTAATCCCTACCCAGCCCTGACCTTAACCACAAGTAACCAAACAAAATACAAGACGTTTGGCGATTTTAGTTTTTTGACTGCATTCACAGATTTTTAATTTTTTTATTTTATTAAATTATTTTTTGACTAAATTTTTTAATAAAATTGTGTTGCGGGGACCTCAAAAAATGTCCCACAAGCTAAAAAGTAAGAGGTTTTGCCACATTGAGGGGACACGTGTGATGAATACAAACCCACGCGCACAGACGGGCACACACACCTAGTGGGAACACCAGAAAAATCCAGATGGTTTTGAATGGGTCTCTTGACAGCTTGCCTAGTCTTATGATAGCGTAGCCTTGTGTACCCCTGTGATCCTGATAAGCAGTTAGAAGATGGATGGATGGATGGATGGATGGGTTAGTTATAAAGCCTTGATTTTGGAAATAATGTGCAATGCCGATTAAAATGGGTTAGTAACAGCTGATGCAAAGGAATAAAAAACTCATAATATGAACACGTGTCAAATCTATTTTGGTGTTTGTAACATTTAGACGGAAACACTCGCTATCTCAGTGGCTGCACCAGCATATGTGCTGGCCGCCTGCCCGAAAAAAATCTAATTGCATGTAATTTCTGTAGCATGAAAAATTGGGTTTCAATCAAGTGTGCAACAGGCTTAACATCGCTATTATATGCGGGGAATCGAAGAAGCAACATGTGTACTTGACGCGATGCATTGTCGTGTTATGAAAAACATGTTACAGCTGCCACTTCGGTCCATATGAAGCCGCCCTAGTTCACTTTATAAAATGTGGCTCAGTAAGGTGCATTAACTGCGCCTTCTTGTATGACCCATGTAGTTTAAAATGCAATCAGAACTTTACAAATTGCAAGAGGCTCACCTGCTTGTCCAGAGTCTCTTTGCCTATAGCGGAGACTTTCGGCGCGGGCACGCGCTCGCAAGTACATCCCTCTAACAGATAAATCCCAGAAGGTCGAGTGCTCTGGTCGTTTTCGAAATAAAATAAAAGATTTTGATGCAATGCGAAATATTTATCGTGCCATCGACTGTTATCCGTGGTTTTCTTGCAGAGATAGCCTCGTTTGGTGCCCTCCTTGCGCGCAAGCACGGAGAGATAAAGAGCATGCCCTTCATTGTACCGCACACTTTTCTGCATTTTCCGACTCAGTGTTTAAAGGGTGTTATTTGTACCACATCCTTCAGTTCGACAGCCTTTGCAGAAAACTGGTGAATGTTAAAAAAGTGCATCCAAACCCTACCACCGGAGCGAAAGGAAAAGTTAGTCTTCTTGAGTAAGCTGAGCTACAACCCATGTCCCAAAGGCGCTTTATCCATAGTAAATCACCAAATTCATGCTTGCATAAATGGAAGTTTTTTTGTCCCTAAAAAGAAAATTTATGCGATTTAACTAAACTAAATACATGCAGAATTTTAAAAATCATTTGCAAGCTTGACGTGGTGACACCGCTGTTAAATAAAAGTGGATTCATCGAAGAGACGGTCATAGCAGAGTCTGAGCTGAGAGGAGCCGTGATCGGCTTTGACAGCGAGGGGCAGGTCTGCCTTTGGAAATGGCTGATTTATCAGCTGCGCTGTCTGCAGTGATCCCTGCGCTTCAGCCGAATAGATTTTCATTTCTAGAAACAAAGGAGAGTTTGCATGCTGGGTTATTTATACATCGCACCATACCGGTTCTGCTGGAGTTTACAGGCTATCGTGAGGCTTTCAATTCGTTTTCGATGCGGAAATGACTTAAAAGTGTTTGTGAAAGTATCAGAAGACAAGACAGCGTGAAGGAAGTTTATTTCACAGCGTGGACGTGCTGGAATTAATACTGAAATGTTGTGTATAAACTGTTTAATATAAATGTTGTAATAAAGGAATGATACGCTGTGTCAGTGGGTCGCACGCCTCCAGGTTTGTGGGATCGAATCCTGCCTTTGCTCAGTGACTGGGGAGATTGTATGTTGTCCAGCTTTACGTCAGGAACTCAAGTCCAAAGACATGCAGTTAGGCTGAATGGTGTCTCTAATTTACGCATACATTCTTATTGTGCGTAGCATGAGAATCCGTCAGAAGACGGATGTATGGTTTAGTTATAAAGCTTTAGTTTTTAAACTGAACAATGATGATTAAAATTAGTTACTCATAATAGTGCCACGAGTAATATGTATATATTTTGCTTTTTAAAAGCCAAAATTAAGATGACAGTACTAGCTGAATGCAGAAGTAGTTGCAGTGTTATTGTATCGTGTATTGTTTAAAAGAATTATTATAATTTTGTTGTTATTATTATCCATCCATCAATATAACCACTTAATCCCAACTGGGGTTGGGGGGGGGGGGGGGGGGAGCCTATCCTGAGAACAACAGGCACAGGCAGGAACCAACCCTGGGCAGTCGTCCAACACACTGCAGGGCACATGCACACAGTCACTGGGCAAAGTCACCAATTAACCTACTGCACACACTTGTGGACAGTGGGAGGAAACTGGAGCCCCTGGTGGAAACTCAAGCAAACAAAACGTGCAAACTCTACACAGGGAGAGCGTGACAACTCCACACGGGGAGAGTGTGACAACTCCACACGGGGAGAGCGTGCAAACTCCACACAGAAAGGCCCTACAGCCGACCTGGGGACCGAACCCAGGACCTTCTTCCTGTGAGGCAGCAATGCCAACCACCACACCAGCCCTTTATTATTATTATTATTATTATTATTATTATTATTATTATACACATTTAAGTGCATTTGTAAATAGAAATTGATTGCTAGTTTGATAATATAGACAGGAACACGACCAGGGCTGGAATTTTTGTTACTATCCAGTGCAGTTGGTTTAGTGAAGAAGGTAGCCGACATGTAATTGTTATACTACCCCGTGGGCTAGTGTTCAGGTTTTTGTATTCGCCCTGTCTCTAAATTACTTACCTTACGATTATTGTTCTTCGGGGACCAGAACGTTCTCCTTACCATCCTGACCCCCCTACATCTTCTTGTCTCTCCCCTCCTCGAGTCACCTTCCACCTTAGCCTTCACTCCATCTCCCCCATTTGCTTCTCCTCCCTTCCTTCCCCTGAGGAGTTCTGTCCCCTCTCCTCCAAACCAGTTCGTCCACAAACCTCTCGCCTCTGGCCCTCAGGCAACAGATAAAGCTCAGGATGGCTGAGAGGAAATGATGGAAGACAAGATGGCCTATGGGTCTGTAACGATAGCTTTCATCATCTTTCTCTGCTACCATCACTGCTGTTAATACTACCTACCACCACGACCAGATCATTGCCGTCCCAGACACACACAGAGTATTCTTCACTTACATCACCCTCCTCGACCTCCCTACTCCCCCTCCACCCACCACCTTGAGTGCTGATGACTTTTTACAATCTTTCCATGAGAAGATGACAGCCAGTTCTCTGCACCCACCACTCGCATACAACCCACAGACCCTCCCCTCCAGAGAACACCACAGTCTCTGCTTCTATCACTGCATAGCTTGCTGACTTCATAGACTAGATGAAAGGATCTTCACCACCAGCCACACCTCTCTAAGAAAGAGCTTCTTGTAATTTTCTATGCCAGCCCTACCATTCACCAGGACATCAGTGTGCAGCTTGGATCATCAACACTGTCCACAATGGGACTTTGAGTTAATACAGGTTTATATCCAGAAGATCAGTCTTTATTTTTCTGAGTATGCGGCTCGGACTCTAGTCCAGGCACTTGTTATCACCTAGACTGCAGTAACGCCTTACTGACATGTCTTCCCATTTCAAGTGTTAATCAACAATAGATTCCATTAGCTAAATGCTTTTATGTTTCACCCCTCCTTGTCTCTCTTCATTGGCTACCAATAAGTGTTTGCATCAAGTTGAAGTCGATAATCCTGGCTTTTAAAGCAGTTAATGGAACGACACCCATCTCCAGCAGGTTGCTCATCAAGATCTCACCCTCCTCAGTCAGCAAAACAGCACTGCCTGGAGATTGGCCCACCACACAAAAAGTTTATTTCTAGATATTTCTTTGTGTGGTTCTTCAATTATGGAAAGAAGTACCCATCTTCATTCATTCATCAGATTCCCACTCCATCTTCAAGAAACACCTCAAGACTCATCTGTTCACAGATCACCTCATTTAGTCCTCCTACTCCTGACCGCTTCTGTCTTCACCTGTAATCCCTTAGCTGGTCTCTTGTGTATCCTGAATGCTCTTTATTAGACTTCTCTTTGATTAGGTTTTTGCATTGTTTGTGTGTATGTGTTGTATAGCCATCATCGAATGTCAACTTGCACATCTTATTGGTCACTCATTGGGATCTCAGCCTAGCTACACATGTACTGCTGGCTGCTTGACTTCTGTATGTAATGTATTATCTACCTCGCTGTGCCTTGTACAAAAGCATTTGCTAAATAAATTAATGTAATGTAAATCTAAGCTCCTGGTACTGGGAGATGCTAGTTAATCATGATCACCACTGGGTCCGCTGGAGGTGTCTCTCATCAGCTTGTTTCATTTCTAAACCATCTATATATCCATGCTTTGATTGAAAGATACTGATGGTCATGGGTGATTCTGGACTGTATGTTGGGGGCGGGGGGGGGCTTTAGCACCTCCTATTTTTTCCCTCAGCTCCCCTGAAAGATAGTTTTTCTGAAACCATTTAGAGATTCGTCCCAGATTTTCATACCCATGGCTTGGCAACTTTATTGTGGGGTTCCCCACCCCCTCGACCCCCTAAGGGTCAAATCCTAGGATCGCTCCTGCTAATAGTGACTAAAATATTTGTTTAGCTATGTCATACACTTCACAAGAATTTAGACTAATTATGCTGCAGTAGAACATTATATTTCTACTGCACTGACAACATTTCTGGCCTTCTTTGTTTAGTGTTGATTTGCTGTGGCACAGCCATCACTAAACCTGTATAGGTCTGTGAATAAAGAAAAGTGTGGTCTTAAGGAGTCTCTGATCCAGACCTCCATCTCAGATACTGCAGCGGCAAACTGCCACGTTATAGTGTGTGTGTACGGAGGGCTGGCTGACTGCACACAGTGACTTATTTCAGAAGAATGTGATCTAATATTACCCAGTAATAAATCCAGCTGTATTACGAACAAACACAGGAGTATGTGAATGCAGACATGCTTGATATGTCTATGGATAAATAACTTTTAGGTACCCAAACACGTTACACTTTTGTTAGAAGGTGCAACAGGACCACAAACGCCCATGAAAATTGTTGACGACATGCCAAAATGCCTCCTTCTTTCCCAGATGAGTTTGAGCTGACATATTTCCAAGTATTGCTGAAAAACAGAGCTGCAGTTTGAGAGAATCGGAAAAGCCCTGCTTCCTGTAGCCTGTCCGCTCTCCATCTTCTGTGAGAGGTGTTTGATGGCATCTACACATTTCATTGAACCTGCCTCAAAATTAACAGCAGCAGTAACTTTCTGAGTTCACTTGATGAGTCTGGATCACACACAATGTGTTCTGTGCCTGTCAAGGAATAAGATGAGTATTGATTCACTAAAGAATTAAATGTCAGACCTATTACTTGGTGCTCTGCAAAAGTATAATCAATCATTCATACTCATTTGAGAATTTTAATTGATCTATTTGCAGTTGGTCATTTTTTTTAACCAATTTTAATTATTTTTTTGTAGCTTTCTGTACCACTCATCAGACGTGGACATTTCAGGTGCAGAAAGTAACAATCCAGACCAGGATTTTGTTTCAACCAACCAGTTGAGTACTGTAAGACTGTGACTCTTTATGCTCAGCTGGTTGGTTGAAAAAACCTCTGGACCTGAAATGTCCCCCTCTGCCACTAATATTCATATACTATACTCTGAACAGTGCATAATTAGCAACAACCAATATGATTTAACAGATATTGTTAGACTTTAAATGAACTCCCACTCCAAGTTTATGAAATTAGTACTGCATAATCCTTTGTTCTTTTTTTAACCTGTATGTATGGCAATTTTAATACGGTCATAAAAATAGACGTGTAAAATAGCCCTAGAGTATGATTATAAATAATAATAACTGATGCTTCCTTGATCCCCATGGGGAAATTCTCCTTTCCCCTCCTCCCTCTTGCTCTCTGTAGGTGAGAATAAGCTGGTCATGAAGGGCAGCCACCTGTTGTGGTGCCCGGGGAGCTGGGGGTTAAGGACCCACAGATGTGCCAAGGCCAAGCCTGAACTGGCAACCTCAGGCACAGAAGCGTAGCCCCCTGAGCCACACGCTGCTTATGTGAGCGTGCGAGTGTTTGTGCCCTGCGATGGACTGGCGTCCCATCAGAAGTGTTGTTCCTGCTGGATACAGGCACTCCAGGATCAGGGTGGTCTACCCCTGCTCAGGATCAGGGTGGTCTACCCCTGTTCTAGTCTCTGTGCTGCCTGTGATAGGCTTCAAGATCCATGTTAGCTTGTTCAGGGTAGGTGGTTAGGAAATGGATGGATAATTACAGGGTTGGGATCTCAGTGCCACTCGCAGCTCCCTCTGCATTTGACCAGGCTCTCTCTGTATTGAATTCAGTCACGAACCATGTTCAGGCATAAGGACTCTAAGGGAATCGTTCTTTGGATGAATAGTGGTCAACAGTACTAGAGGGCCTGGAGTCAGCAGAGCAGACCGTGACCCTGCTGTGGAGCCGATGGTGATAGGGTGATCACTCCATCTCTTTGATGGGAAACGAGCTGAGACAGGACCCCAGTGACAGCTAGGGCTTGTGGCCCCCAGGGAGGCTCCCCCTTGGGGTTCGACGCAACATTTTGTTTTGGTCCCCAGTACCCATCAGCCATTTTTACTGTTCTACTTTCCTGATGTGGTATATAGTGTTAAAGATAAGCTGGGCATCTTAACGCAGTCCGTGAGGTTAATTGCCATTCAAGGCACGATACCCTTATCAGCCTTTCTAAATATGTGTGTTTACCTGCTGTATGCTGTGGAATGACCAATGGCTGATCTTGGCGAGATGGGCAGTTGTCCAGGGTGGGGCGCCAGATTTGACCACCAGCCCCCCCCTCCACCCGACCACAGCTATTTCCCTGGGCTCACATGTACTTTCAGCACCACTGGGGACCGTCCGTGTGTTTGCGTGCATGTTTCGTGTGATGTTTGTGTGAATGTGTGATGGATGTTTCGCGCCTATGCATGGGTCTATCTGTATATCTGTGTTTTCAGAGAAAAAACATAAGAACATAAGAAATTTACAAACGAGAGGAGGCCATTCGGCCCATCAAGCTCGTTTGGGGAGAACTTAACTAATAGCTCAGAGTTGTTAAAATCTTATCTAGCTGTGATTTAAAGGAACCCAGGGTTTTAGCTTGCGCTACACTAGCAGGAAGACTATTCCGCACTCTAACTACACACTGTGTAATTAACCTATGTCCAATTAATGGCTGATGTTTCTTCTTGGTCAGCACATGGTGTACAGCAGGATACGTGTGCAACTGGAATAAATCACTCAAGTAGTTATGCAAAACAAATGAGAGTATGTATTTTTAATTGTGTGCAGGAATGTGAGTTTAAAGCTAAGAGATTTCTTTTGATATCCTGATTAATTTTATTATTTTTATGCTCTATTATGGCAACCAAAATGTAATGTTGAGATTTAATGAAATGCTGTCTGAACTCATTTTAAAATCATTATTAGCCATTAAAAAAAAAAAAAAACTTTCACATCTGGTATATTTTTCAGCAATTTCATTTTTATTCCAGTGTTCCAGTGTTCTGTTACTGAAACAATGCAATGTTATTTAAGACTTTTTAAGGCTAATGGATTGTTATTACCCACTGGCAACAATTAAAAGTTCCATTTGAGATCTAAATTAGTTACTCAAAACTGACATCCTCCACTTTATTGTGCAAATTTTAAAAACCAGATGGGAAGTACATTTAGCTTACACTGGAACACAGGGGGACCAGCTTAAAAGTTCACATTTTTAAACATCCTTGTCCTTTCAGTAGACAGGGTTTGCTGGAAGATGTGGATAATAGATAAAAATCCACATGACAAACAAAGCCACATCTCAGCCCTCGAATGCAGCATGACTGCGTGGATCGAAGTCACTCAGCCCACGAATGCAGCATGACTGCGTGGATCGAAGTCACTCAGCCCACGAATGCAGCATGACTGCGTGGATCGAAGTCACTCA
>JAODJU010000119.1:27554918-27583720 GCA_026776725.1 Gnathonemus echidnorhynchus | reverse complement strand
CATAAATGATTTAAAGATGTATCATGTCCTGATTGGTTTATCTTAATGGTATATTAGTGGGTAATACCTAGTAGATAGAATTATGTGGATGACAAGTTAAGTCAGGGTACACAAAGTATTGCAGAGTGCACACGCAATAAGCACAGCAAATTTTCCAATACAGATATACTGTATAGTTGCTTGTAATTACTACGAGCAATGACATTGGTAGAGGCGTAAGTCAGTATATCTACTATTCTTTTACAAAATAGTTGCTGACAGCTTGAAACACGGATCACTGAGAATGTGAGCTGGAGCCTAAAGAAAGCAACTACATCAGTTACCTACAGGGGACAGCAGGAGGGGGGTTGGTCAGGTAGCACAGTGGTTAGCACTGCTGCCTCACAGCCCAAGGACCAGGGTGCAAGGTTCTCCACACCCCCATAGCCCCCTGTGTGTGGAACCTGAAATCAGGCAGTCCCAGACACCCTGGTCAAATTTTAGTCAGGCCATCACCCCTACTTTTTCCAAAATATACCAAACAACCCTTAATGAGGCCTTAAAGTAAAGAACCAGGATCTCCCCAGACCAACACAACTAGGCCCCCATCCAAACACTGACCAGACCAAATACTACTTAGCTTCACTCAGACCACCCAGTCCAAACTGCAGATACCATAGTTGCTGACAACTCAAAACACTGATCACTGAGAATGTGAGCTGGAGCATAAAGAAAGCAACTACATCAGTCACCTACAGGGGATAGCACAGTGGTTAGCATTGCTGCCTCACAGCTCAAGGACCAGGGTTCAAGTCTCCCCCCCACCCCCATAACTCCCTGTGTGTGGAACCTGCAGTCAGGTAGTCCCAGACACCCTGGTCAGATTTTAGTCAGGCCATCCCCCCTACTTTTTCCAAAAGATAACAAACAACCCATATTGAGGCCTTACAGTAAAGCACCAGGATCTTCCCAGACCAACAACCCAACTAGGCAGCTACATCAGTTACCTACTGGGCAAAGGGGGTAACCAGATAGCACAGTGGTTAGCATTGCTGCCTCACAGCTAAAGGACCAGGGTTCAAGTCTCCCCCCCATCCCCATAGCTCCCCCTCTGTGGAACCTGCACAGTCATGATGTCACCCCTGCTTTTTCCAAAAGATACCAAACAACCCTTAATGATACCTTAAAGTAAAAAACCAGGATCTTCCCAGACCAACAACCCAACTAGGCTCCCATCCAAACACTGGCCAGAACAAATACTACTTAGCTCAGGGATGGGCAATCTTATCCACAAAGGGCCAGTGTGTATGCAGGTTTTCACTGCAACTCCCTAATTAGATTACTAATTAGAAGACTGATTGGCTGAAGAGTCCTCACACCTGTTTGAACAGCTGACCTACAAGTTATCCCAAAAACCTGCATACACACCGGCCCTCTGCGGGTAAGATTGCCCACTCCTGACTTAGCTTCACTCAGACTACCCAGTCCAATCTGCAGGTACCATGGTTGTTGACAGCTTGAAACACTGATCACTGAGAATGTGACCTGGAGCCTATAGATAGTAGCAGTGGGGTAACCAGATAATAGCACTGGGGTGACCAGATAGCACAGTGGTTTGCTCTGCTGCCTCACAGCCCAAGGACCAGCATTCAAGTCCCACACACAATAAGCCCACCAAACTTTCTAATACACATATACTGTATAGTTGCTTGTAATTATTATGAGCAATGACATCAGTAGAGGCATGTCAGTATGTCTACTGTAATTTTACAAAATGGCACACCCCAGACATTGAGACAAACCATTGTGAGTACATTTACTTAAAAAATACTTTAAAATAAATTTAAAGGTAAGTACTTAGTACTTTCACTTAAGTAAGATTGTTGATGTAGCACTTCTACTTTTACTTGAGTACATATTTTGCAGGATATTTGTACTTTTACTGTACTTTTACTTAAGTACTAAGCTTCAGTACTTCCTCCACCACTGGTGGCAACCCAAATGTGGGTCACAGCAAGTTCTGAAAGGGTCACGAGGCAGAGTTGGAAATGCAAGCATTTTAAAACCAGGAACCTCCTACGCTAATCCAGCATCAGATTTTCCAGCCCTAATCCTTGAATTAACCTATATAAACAGGTCTTGAGTCTGCCATTGCTTTGCACAGAACTACTGAACACTCAACCAATCCAAGAAGCCAAACCCCAGATGCTAATTTAAAATTCACTGGCACATCCAATGAGATTTGTGAGACAGGCATTGATTGGTGTAAGTCACAGTGCAAAAAAGGTTCAGAACCACTGCCCTAGTGGGAATATGACTAATATACCATTATTTTTATTTCATAATGCTCACTGTACAACACTTCTCCCTCTTTAAATTCCAATATTCCCAAAATGTAATATGAACTGGGAAGCAAAAAAAACAACCAATAAAGTCCTTAAAAAACCTAAACCTTATATCAGTATCCTGACAACAGTCTACCAATACGTAGCATATGAAAAACATCTGAAATTCAAGATTCAGTGTCCTGAAAAAACTGAGTCTGTCAGGAGGTTTTGAGGTTGTGTTGCGATCTGTCCATGATCTCCGGTGATTCTGCAGGCCTGGTTGATGAGGGCCTTGTGGGTGAAGCTGGCATGTCCCCATGAGAATGTCTCTTCAAGGGAAGCAGTCACCTCCGCTGGCGTCTTGCTCTTTGCTGGTGAACATGCTCCCAGAATGGTCTGGCTCACCACTAGCAATTCTGAGGTACTGTCTTCCTCTGAGCTTGTAGCATGATACAGTGCATAAGATCCTGGTTTCTGTGGAAAACATGACCATCAGTCAGCTTGACGATGCTGGACACTGGACCACCCTGCCTGGATAAGCTGTGGTAGCCAGTGCTGACTGCTGTTACTTCTGAAGTTTCTCACACAGAAATAGTCAAGCGGATTTAACACTCTCACAAGCGTGTCGGTCATGTCCCTTCTTCCGCCTTTCCTGCTTTCTCTCTGCTTTTGCCTTCATATCCCGGCCCCAATCTTGCCTTGGGTCTATGTCCCATCAGCATCTCTGCTGGAGTGCATGCAGTCATAGTCTGTGGTGTGAGGCGATTGTAAAACAAGAAAGGTGACAGTCCTAAGTGAGCCCCCTGCCGTCCGCTTCGGGCTTTCCTTCACTGTCTGAACAGCCTGTTCAGCCGAAGCATTTGAGGCTGGGTGGAAAGGAGCCATTCGACTGTGATTCCATTCTGTTGCATAAACTCGCTAAACGGCTCACTGTGAATGTCGGGCCAATATCAATGACTAGAGCATCAGGCAACCCGTAGACTGCAAACACGAGTTTATCTACGGTTCAGGGGACTGTGACGCCCATGGTGTGAATTTCTACCCATTTAGAGTGTGCATCTATCATTATAAGAAACATCTGCCCCACATTGAGGGCAGCAAAGTCCAAATATAGCCAAAACCAGTGTCGGTTTGGCCACTTCCACAGGGACCAGCTCCCGATTGGTCTGACACTGGGTGCAATGAATTTACCTTGTTCTCCGGATCCTGTTCCTTTCTTGGTCACCAGTCGTAGGATCTTGCTAGGCTTTCATCTGAGACACTGCAGGATCAGTCTCATGACTTTCCTCGACAGTTCGTGAATGGCCATGGAAAGGCATGATGACTCTCGCCCTCCTGCAGACTCAGTTCTGTCTTCTGTTGTGCATAAGGCCTCAATCCACAACGCTGGGCCAACCTTGTAAAAGGGAAATCCTGACTTTGGACTGGAGTGGGGGCCTTTCTGTCCACTGCCTGATCTGGGTTGGCCTTACCTGTGTCTATGACAGCCACTCCAATGAAAAAAACAGTACTGGTGATAACATTTGACTGCAAAGACTTTGAACCCCTGTACATTTTTTCCAAGTGTCCCATACAAGCATGGCGGACAGTCTTTGAATTTGCAATCATTTGCATAGTGCGTCCCTCCGCACCAAAAACATTCCGCTTTGTCTGTTTATCAGCCTCTCTCAATCTGTACGAATGTTTCACTGCTTCTTTGTTCAAAGAATTCTTTAAAAATCAGGCCCCAGGTGAGGGTAATAGGAGTCAGAGTGGAAGAAACAGGATGGCCAGCAGAGACCTCTGCTGGCCAAACGGGAACACGACAGGGCCGCCCAAGACAGATCATTACAAAAACCTGCCACTGAAGCCACAAACCAAAGAAGCTGAAAGAATTGAGGCAAAGAGGAAGATAGGCTTATGGGTGAATGACAAATAAGGTTTTCACCAACCGAACAATGTCAGGTGGCAAAACTAAAAATATATACATATTGAAAGATGAAGCCAATAGAGACTTTTTTGATATTATGTTTAGTGAAAAGCAAACAGTGCATTACAACATAAGTTTATCACATCTGTGAAATGATGACAGCATCATGGTTTGAGCCTATTTTGCTGCTTCTTAATAGCGCCACTGTATGGATATTAATTTATTTCAATATTATTTTTCTATTTTATTTACTAATTCAATTCCATTTTAATTCTACTTACTTAAAATGTGAATTACAATTCTGCATCCTGTTTTCAACCACAATTCAAATTCAATTCAAATTCACACATTGAATTGGAATGTCAGGGCCGTTCTCCTTTCACTTCTGAATGGTGCACAACCCTGGAATCCACCCATCCCCAGGCCCTTACCACTGAAGGTGACCTCAGCCCTAGTGATGGCCAAGTCTTCCTCTGAGTCCTACAACTTGGTATGTCAGTGATATTCATGAGGTCTTCTCAATACTCCTTCCACCACCCAACATTATTCCCAGTTGAGGTGATAAGCATCCCACCCTCGGTGTAAACAGTCCTGCTTCCCCCCTCGAGTCACCTGATGGATGTATGACCAAAAGTCATTTTCCATGGCTTTACTGAATTCCTCCCACACCTGAGTTTTTGCTTCCATGTCCGTTAAAACCCCATTACACCTGGCCTGCTGATATCTATCAGCTGCTTCCAGAGTTCCATAAGCTAATCAAGCTCAGAAGGCCTCTTTTTTCAGCTTCCACTGGATTTAGGGGTTGCAGTGGTGGCAGAGAACATTGCCTGTTCTGGCTCGATGTCTCTAACCTCCCTAAGAATGCAAGAGAAGTTCTGTTGGAGGTGCGACTTGAAGATCTCCCTGACAGGGGCATCTGCCAGACGTTCCCAGCACACCATTACTGCACCTTCGCGTCTACTAGGTCTGTCTGGCATCTTCCCCACCGTCCAGCACACCCTCACCATGCATTTGGGTCTCCCAGGCCTATCCAACACCTTCCCCCACCATCTGATCCAACTCACCATCAGCTGGTGATCAGTTAACAGCTCAGCTCCTCTCTTCAACCAAGTGACCATGACACGATGATAGAACTACAAAAAATCAATCATCGAGCTACAGCCTAGGGTGTTGGCAGATGGCATTTGTTATGGACAAACTGTGGTTATCACAGAAGTCCAGTAAAAAAGGGTAGCAGCTGGGTTTCAACTGGGCAGCCTTTTCCTCCCAGTCACACTCTTCCAGGTCTTACTGTCTTTACCCACATGATCATTTCTGTCCTCCAGTAGATTAATGGACTCCCCAGAAGGGGTGCTTTCCTGCACCATACCCACAGTCTCCAAAAATGCCAGATACTCTGAACTGACATTTGGTGCATAAGCACCGAGCATGATATAGTATTTACATACACTTAGCTTATTATGCTGCCTTGGATAAAGTGCCAAACATTTTTTTTAATTACAGTGACAATAAAGTATGTCTGTCTGTCCGTTCATCGGTCTGTCCATCCGTCCATCTATCCATCCATCCTAAAGCCAGTTTTGGTTGCTGGGGATCAGTCCACCGATGAATCAGCAACCTTTCATGAGTTTAAAGGTTTCAAACATAACATTATGCCTCTTTAATTTATTTACGAATTACATTTTTTTGGATGGATGCACCACCTAATATTTCTTGAGCAACAAAAAAGACAAAACTGTATTTTATTTGAATGTATTGAAAAGATATTCACATTAAAGAGATTTCATACAAAAATGTTAGGGATGCTCTGTATTTATCAAAGGATTAAAAAAAAACGAATGTACTCGTACAGAAAGGAATGCATGTCATATCACTCACCCTTATGTGTACTAGTTATTGCTACCTCCTTTGGGATCAAATTTCTGGAAAAACGGGACAATTTTTGGTGGGACTCTGTGTTCTGCCTGGAAACTGCAAGGCTAATATCTGGCAAGTGAAACTTGGTGAGCAAATGAGTCACTAGCGTAATGTAGTATTAATGTAGTATTAATTTGAGACATCTTTCTGCTACAACATAAGGATCTTGCCTATAAGCCAGATATGATTAATTCTGATTATGGGTCACACAGGTATTAAAATGTAAACAATGGTTTGTTTCGATGACAGATCCCCGTTCAGCGTTCTCACACTCGTCTTCATCAAGGCCTCCAGCTGGCGCCATCGTTGTTGCATGGTTGCCAGGACAACCGCAGCCGCATATACAAGTAAACTTGTTTCGGTTCTGCCGGTATTCTTTCCTTTCCGATACATGAGACACAACAGAAACGTGCACAAACATGTCTATGTAGTGCCTTTCGAAGAACAGCAAAATTATATTTAGCTGAGAAATCTTTATGTTTGAAAGTTCTCAAATAAGTCTTTTGGTTTATACAAAAAAAATCAGCTATAACAGCATCAATGGGAAATATAGTAATGCTGTTTTTTAAGTGGATAACTCTGTGGAAAACGCTGAGATCCACACCTGCATATGAAACGTATTAGTGATAATCCTGCAGGGATCCATCTGGGAAAATTGATCTGTCAGTGGTACTGGGACCCTGGGTGCTTTTCAAAAAGGTATGATTATAAGCCAACCTAGCAACCGGAGTCTGTTGCTAGGAGGCCTTGCAAGACAGGCCAGATAACCAGCACGACGCTCTCTGTTTGCCAAATGCTTAGTGCTTCTTGACAGTAAGCGCACCAGTTGGCAGATTTTCTCAGGAAGCGATGCAGTGTTTTCTGTGACATGACAGTCTGATACGGAGAGGCCAGACTGTCGATGGAGAACGGCAGGTTCATTGTGTCATTATGTTAATAATGAAAAACATATTAAAGCAATTCAGGATTAGTCACTTGTCAAGAACCCAACGTCTGAGGCCACTATTAGGACCCTAACTTTACAGTGAGGCTCACAGATAGGTCTCTCCCCTTCTCTGCTTTATGGTCTTCTATGGTACTTTATGGTTTACTTTATGTAAATACAGATACTATTATTTTGGGTTTGAGTCTCCGCCAGAGTTCCTTGTGTGGAGTTTGCATGTTGTCATCGTGGGGTTTCCTCTGGGTACTCTGGTTTTCCCCAAAACTTGCAGAGGCTGACTGGAATTACCAAATTGCCCATAGGTGTGTGTGTGTGTGTGTGTGCCCTGTGATTGGCTGGCATCCCATCCTGGTTTGTTCCCTGCCTTGTTCCCATAGGCTCCCTGTGATTCTGAACAGGGCAAGTGGTTTGTTGTTAAGAGCATTGTTTATTTTATTGTTGTTTTCTTCTTATTATTATAGAATAGTTTTTGAGTTATTGTATTAACAAGCAAAGCATCTGTGGGGACTGGTGCCAAAACCCAATTTTTATCCAAACACATTAAATAAGGGACTCTACTTATGTGTCAAAACTCACTGGTCAATATCCCACTGTTGGATAAGTGCAAACAATATACACAGATATTACTGAACTATGCCTTAAGCTTCTTAAATATTACTAATAATGGATTGATTATTAATAGTTACAAGTTATTTTGGTTACTTTTAGCATAGTCAACATTTGGATGTAAAAATGGCGATTTGTGATTCCATATCTATAAAGGTCTGCGTCATATATCATCACCGAAGTCTTAGATTTAACAGTATTGTCAGGAAATAGGACTCATGCAGCAGCTTTTGGCCCAAACGTCACATGGTAAATTCCTGCTCTCCCAGAGAAGAAAAGTAGTAACAACAGGACAGAGTTTTTAAAAAAAACAACTTTATTAAGGCAAAAGATTACAAAACACACAAAGCTGAATACTGAAAGCTGAACTGCACACACGAGTGCTGTCCGGCCTTCTGCCCATTATGCTGAGGCTCTGTGTACTAAAAGCTCCAACAGGTAGTAATGAGTGAAAGAAAACTCTTGAAGCCTGGTGTGACGCTGACATCTACTGGACAAATTACAGTAATGCACCCAATGCTCCTGACCGAGTGCCTAAGTAATGTCCAGCAATACAAAATGGGTTTGCTTGTGACAAAATGTGCAACATTGCCACAAATCAGGAAACTGAAATTATGCATATAATGGATTTTACTCAAACTGCAGACATAAGCTGAAAGTCTAGTCACTTGTCCTATTCAGGGTCACAGGGGGTTCAGAAAGGCAGGGAACAACCCAGCATGGGGTGCCAACCCATCACACGGTACATTTACACATGCACACCTACGGGCAATCTGGCAACTCCAAATAGCCTCAGCATGTGTGTGAACTGTGGGGTGAAACCAGAATTCCTGGATGAAAACCAACAATAACACTGGGAGAATATGCAAATAACCACACACATGGAGCTATAGCAGAGACTCAAACCCTGGTCCCAGCGGTGTGAGGCAACAGTGCTATCCACCATGCCACCCCAGCCACAATATCGCACTGCAAAATTGTTTTAAAAAATAAAAACATGTCTGAGCTCTGTGTAAATCACACACCAAATTCCACCAAACTCAAAAACTTTTTTTTTCAATTTGTTGAATTAAAATGAAAATACCTGACAGTCTAACCCTAAAATCCACAAGTAGCAGCCCTGAAATCCCTTTGTATCCCAGAAAGAAAACTTGGATTGTGGCAGCAGCATTATCAGCCGTGGTATGTAGGGGTGGGAAGCTAAACATGCATAAGCCACCTAACAAGCTACTGTGTGACCTGTATCCATGGGAATGTCCTAAATCTGAAGGAGATCCATCAGACGCTTTAGTCAAACCAGAACACCAACAAACAGATGGCCTGATGCACTGGAATAAACCCTGAAGAGAATTCTCTGTAACACGGTGACAGGGAATGGAGGAAACACAATCACTTAAGTTTTGGGCGAGGCTAATTTTTGAAAAATATATAACATAAATATATTATAAATCATAAATCAGTATCCAAATATTCTTATTCACTGTGTACAGGCAAATAGGAAAACATCTTAACATGAAAAGTAAGCAGGGCTAAATGAAGCACATTTCAAAGGTTAAAATAATGCGAGTAATCCAGCAAATGTTGTATAATATCGACATCTGGTGACAGTAAAGCGTGAAAGGACTTCAGACCTAGAATATACAAGAGTTTTTTGACCTGGCAAACGAAATATGCTTGTATATTAAATACACTTAGCAGTAGCAAATGCAGATTGATTGATTGATTGATTGATTCCTTTATTGCTGTTGCAATTCACCATGTCACTAGTCACAAGTACCAGCGAAAAAGCAGGCCATCAATCCGACCATACATACACACACATCACATTATAGGGGGTAGACAAGTCAGGAAGACAGGGAACTGTAGGAACCAAGATGTAACCAAGATCGCACTGGTTCAAGTATTAAAGAGTGCTTTCTGTTGAACCTTTGATCAACACCAAACCTGATAAATGATCGAACAAATTTAAATATAATACTTATATAAGTTGAAATTACAAATTTCTTAGTGAGTTCTGAATTTGAGCAAATTTTTGTTAATGAAAAAATGAATTAAAAAACAAGAAACCTTTCCCATCCAATGAAAGTCCATGGTGCTGTGGGGCGGCGTGTGTGACGTCATTTTTACGCGCCTCGGGCTTTGGCGGGAGTTGTGAAGTGTTGCTGTGTTGTTTTACTGGAACTGTTTAAAACTTTAAATCTTAAAAATAAAACGATGTCTCGTGTGCTGAACTGCATCGTTGCAGTCTGTCCAAACATGGGAATCGGTAATAAAGGAAACTTACCCTGGCATCCGAAAAGACTCAGGTAAACAGTGTAGAGATCCAAATGTCCGATTTGTACGTGTCATTTTCCCCTGTGCTTGAAATGAATGTTATTTTCCGTACATATGAATTAATCACTGTAATTAATAACATTGCATTTCATTCTGTAAATTTGATATGTGCCTAATAAACGAATAAGTGGCTAATGTGCAACATTTTGTAGTGTTTAAGTGTTATTTTTTAGTCAGTTTTATGAAACATAAAGTTAAACTGCTGGCGCTGTCATTGATTCTTGTCATTAGCTATTCTGGCCTTCAAAACAACATTTTCACACAAATCTACTTTGGTTTCATAAGCATTTTTGCTTTTTATGAAATGTTTTTCTTTCAGTAATGAATTCAAATACTTCCAGAGGATGACCATGACTGCTTCAGAAGGTATGATGCCAAAAGTGAAATACCTATGACACGTTTGCACCAATAGCCTAGTCTTTGAATAGAAACCTTTTGCGTTATTGTCTGCTTGCCATTATAAAAAACTACTTGTATGGTATATATATATTTTGAAACGCAATAGTCCCACTCTGTTCAGAACTTTTTCTTCCCTTTCGATAATCTAGGCATTTATTAGAGTTGATAGTTGGTCACCAGACTTTTTCCACTCTGAGCTTTGTTTTGATGCCATTGGTTTGCTAATTTAAAAAAAAATATTAAGTATGGAGTTACCCATTTACTAACCTGCTGCAGGCAAGATAAGAGAACAGATCCACAGGGTGATATGAGTGTGGACTTTGAGTATATGTAACAAAATGCAAGACGGTTGTTTTCATATCAGCCCTACAGAAAAACAGAAGAAAGTCTTAATGATAATAAGGCAGAGATATCTAGGGCTCAACTGATATCTTGGCTGCTCGATAAAATCATTTGATGTTGATTTTGAATTAACCGAAAAACAGGCACCAGAAGGGAAATAAAAAACATCCACATCCTGCTTTCTACATGTGTGCAAACCAAATATAGGCCTACAATGTGGAAGTGACCAGAGTCCAGAAAGGGTTTTGCAAATGTAGCCCGTAATCATATACTGTCATGATTGTCATCCATAAAACAGTTGTTATTGATGGGCTAGAAACAGAAATATTTTACAGGTGCTCCTTGACTTACAATGAGGTTACGTATAGGTGGCGGGAAGTGCACCAAGTGCTGCTTCATCTGGGCCCAACGTGCGGCAGGACTGTGCCACTCTGGTGGCGGTATATCGGAGTATGAGAGGGGAGCAGCGGAGACAGGATAGCGAGACCCTGGGGGTGTTTACAGCAGATCTTTGCATCTATGGACCAAGGGGCTTTCTGTGCAAGGAGAGCTGGCTCTCCATGCTTTTGTCAAGGCACAGTAACCAGAGTGGCAGCCCTCAGGTACCTCTTGATGTAGGTGTCCTGGAGGGAGGGAAGCTCACCTCCTGTAATCCTCTCAGGACTCCGCACCACTCTCTGCAGAGCTTTGTGGGTGTAGGCGGGGCTGTTGCCGTACCAGGCGGTGAAGCATCCAGTAAGGATGCTCTCAGTGGCACAGCAGTAAAAAGTCCTGAGGATGCAGGAGCTCATTCCAAACCTCTTCAGTCCCCTGAGAAAGAAGAGATGCTGCTGCACCTTCTTCACTGTTTGTCCGTGTGAACTGTCCATTTGAGGTCCTCTGCCAAGGGCACTCTGTGGAAACGGGAGCTGCTCACCCTCTCCACAGCAGTGCTGTTGATGGTGATGGGGGTGTGGGCTCCTTTCTGCTTCCTGAAGTCCACTATCAGTTCCTTGGTCTTAGCGACATTGAAGGTGAGGTGGTTCTCCTGGCATCAGTGTGTCAGGACATTGACCTCCTCTCTGTACACCATTTCATCACTGTTGGTGATGAGAGCCACCACCGTGGTGTCATGTGCAAACCATGATGTTGGAACTGTTAGTGGCTGAGTCGTGGGTTAGTCAGTCAGTGAGTAGAGGAAAGGGCTCTGTACACATCCCTGAGGAGTGCCGGTGTTCAGTGTCACAGAGGGTGAGGTGATGCTGCCCAGTCTGACCACCTGGCATCTGTCCGGCAGGAAGTTGAGGATCCAGCTGCACAGGGTGCTGCTCAGGTCTAGGTCCCGCAGTTTCCTGTCCAGCCTCAAGGGAACAATAGTGTTGAACGCTGAGCTGTAATCTACAAACAGCATTCTCACATATGTGTCCCTCTTCTCCAGCTGGGATAAGGCAGTGTGGAGAGTCAGGGCTATGGTGTCATCGGTGAACCTATTGTGGCGGTATGCAAATTGCTGTGGATCCAGTGAGTCAGGCAGCGCAGAGCAGATGAAGTCCTTGACCAGCCTCTCGAAGTGTTTGCTTATAATGGTGGTCAGGGCAACTGGGCGGCAGTCATTCAGTGATGTGTTTGTTGAAGACTTGGGTACAGGGACGATGGTGGCCGATTTGAAGCAGGCAGGAACCACAGACAGGGAGAGGGAGAGGTTGAGGATGTTCATGAACACTCCAGCCAGCTGGGACCTGACCTGAGGATATGGGCGGGGATTCCGTCAGGGCCAGCAGCTTTATGAGCGTTCACTCACCTGAAGCTCTCACGTCCTCCGCGGAGACGGTGTACCCGATGACATCATCTGCAGTGTGCACGCTGATCGGTCTCGTAGTGTTTGCAGTGCTCCAAGCCTGCCACCCCCAAGGGCCTGCTGCTATTTCCACCCCTACCTCTGTGAACGGCGCTTGCAGCTGTGCACTTCCCACGCATCCCTCACCTATTTGTTGAGGTTCTGCAACTCAAAGGGACAGTTGGCACAGTTAGCCAGGGTTCCTCCTGTGATCTGACCTCAAGGTCCACCCTCCAGCCCAGCAGGTTCCACAGCGACACTGCTGTCATCACTGCCACCACGTCGAGGAGTGCAGCCAGAGGTGAAATGTGGTGGCAATGCGGGAGGACATCAGAGGCAAGACATTTGAGGTCATCGACTACCAAAATGTGTGGAGTAGGTGAGCTACTTGGTGCCAGCCCCAGTCAGGGGCCAGAGTGGAGGAATCTCCGCCCTTGACCCAGAGACTAAGGCTGTGTGTTCACATTGGGGGCCCCTGGAGGAGCACCACAAGCATAGCTGCTGCCCCAGCCCTGGCAACTTCAGATGGTGAAAGGCACCTGCTGTGGTTGCTGGTGCCTCAGACACCCTGGGCCCTTTCCCCTGCAGCGACACCGGGAAGTGCTACAAGATGTAACAGCCGCCTAACAGAGGCGTGGCTGCGATGGATGCACCAGAGGCAGGACATTGGCTTCAGGGACTCAGTTTGGGTGTCCTGTCCCACTTGCAAGAAGGGGCGGTCAGCCAAACCGGACAGCTGTTGGAGACCCGAGGAGGTCCCCGAGTGCCCCCCCGATGATGATTACCTCCTGTGGCTGCCTGGGCAAAGAAGCACCATGGTCCTACCCCAGGCCCGTCCCGACCTCTCTGCATCAGACAGGGACTCAAACACTTCAGAGCAGGGAGCCACTTTGAGGGACATGGGGATTGTGACCTGCCAGGACCCAGTGCATTTCTCTTACTTTGCAGTGGCCTTGAGGACAGCGTGGTGCAGTGCGCTAACCAAGTTATTTTCATATAACCACATACCTCAAAATGATTTATCCCTGGCTTGTACCATTGCTAACAAACAAAAAATTATAATAATATAATATACTAGTCCCTGTTAATTTTTCAGAAGAAAATCATTTCATTTAGCATTGAATAATGTTCCAGTGTGCTCTTAAAAATATAGTCCTTATGTGGACTGAACATTTGGTCAGGCTACTCAATGGAAGCAGCTGGTCCGTTAGGTTGCCATAGAAACAGTCAACAGACAGGCACTTGCATTTTGAAACCCAAGGAAAATTTTTCCTGGTAAGAATGACTGCTTATTTCTGAGTAAAAAAATCATACAGGTTTTTTTATATTAACATGTTTAATAAAACATTAAAACACATTAATATAGAACTGTTTTTTGGCTCCGGGAACATGTGTAGTTGCATGAAAGTAATCAACACTCTCTGGACCAATAAGAAAATATTTACCAAAGCCATGGTATAATGAATTGTATACCACAGCAACATGGAATTCTAGAATCTGATTGGTCAAAAGGGTGTTGATTAAATTTCTATAACTGCACACAGTGTCAGACAGGTTAATCATAGTAGTAAATGAATGCATGATTATAATCTTTAATTCTAACAAACGTTACTGAAAATTCCTGAAACAGTACATCATTTAAAAGTAACGGCAACTGTAAAAGTAGATATTGTCGTGCTACTTGGACGACAACAGTGCTTCTGGCTGAGGACCAAGACTTGCAGTCAGTGATTTAATACTAAAATGATTTACTAATGTAATGCACTTGAAGCCCTGTCATGCTTTGCAGTCCTGACTAACCTGCCTGAACAGGATGGTACACAAATCTGGTTTTAATAATCAAAGACCTGTTAATGCAGCTGAATTGCAAGAGGTAAATAAAGGTGACTCAGTAATAAAAATGTCTGTATATATTTTACATTTCTTTGTTTCCACAGCCATGTGTTTAAAACATCATACACCTAACTACACATTTGGCTTAGACATTTGTAGCTAAAGACTGGCATTAACTTAAACTGTTTGTATGTAAGATTTTAACCTTTGGGTAATATTAGGCTGTTATCAGTTATTCAGTATTGAAGACAATTTTTATACCCTAATGGTGACATGACTGTGCTTGTCACGTGACCCGGGTTTCCTAAACCCCCCACCCCACATCTTACACAGGGGGGCCGCATAAGTGCAGCACCTCACGTCAGGTCTGTTTAAGATGCCCGGTTACTGAAACGCGGCCCCTACCTTGCAGTTACATTTATGCATTCAGGTATTCAGTGTAACAGATGTAGAATATTTCTCATTTCTGTTAACAGGTAAACAAAATGTGGTGATAATGGGACGGAAGACGTGGTTCTCTATTCCAGAGCGGAACAGACCTCTGAAAGGCAGGATCAATATTGTGCTCAGCAGAGAGCTAAAGTAGGCTGTATCTCCCTGTTTATAAAATTAAAGTGTAAAAGAGGAGTAGCTTTGTATGTGTATTTTTGATACCAGTGATTGTACACTTCAGTGATCTTAGAATCTCTTAATTATATTTATTTAAGGTTTTCTTCTTGGTATTAATATTTCCACATAATGGTAGTGACCTGCATACAATATATTTGATTTTTCACTCATGTATAACAGCAGAAGCCTTTGCTGTTTGAATTGCTCACAAGGTTAGCTTCTTAATTGTCACTAAGCCACCTGCTGTCTCGTTATGTGTTGTTATAGGGTTCCACCAGAAGGGGCTCACTACCTAGCCTCCGACTTCAGTTCTGCTCTCCAGCTTCTAGACTCTTCAGAACTGGCTGGCAGGGTTGACCAAATTTGGGTCATTGGAGGTAGTTCTGTTTACAAGGTATGTATGTCATATGTTATGACATATCATGTCTGATGTTCCTTGTCTTTGTACTGTCTCTGGCTGATTAAGTCTGCAGTGAGCAAAAATCAAAAGAACACCAATCGATGTGGAAATGAAAGATTCTGTTTTGGGTATGACATCATCAACTGTAACTGCCATCTGTGCAACATGACTCTGTGTGTGTGTGTGTGTGTGTGTGTGTGTGTAAAAGCCGGGTTAAAAAAAAAAAAACAATTTTCCGATTCAAATCAGTCTGCATTTGCATAATCTGGTATTGATTCATGAAGTCATACAGTCTGTGCCCTTTTCCCGTGGATGTGTGAAGCTTTAACCCCGTTAGTCTTGCGTGACTGGCTTCGTGCAACGAGATCTGGCCGACAAAAACAGATAAAAAAACTTGCCGGAAGCTAATCCTCTAAAAGTAGGGCGTCACAATAATTCAAAATATTTGCTCTTAATATTGTGCTTTATGTAAAACAAAACAGATGAATATTTACCTGAAATAGATTATAAGCAAACAGAAACGTGGCTGTTGAGCTGGTCCCTTTCTTCACTGCCACTTCGGTGTTTATAAATCGCTTTCATATTTTTCCAATACAGCAGTATGTGGTGTGCTTTGTTAACCGAATTTAATCAACAGGTGTCTTTTAAAATTCATCTGTGTAGTGTCCCATAAATTGTCTGCATTTAATGTCACATTCATAACTGACAGAATGCTACGTGATTCTAACATGGTTTGTGTGTATTCAGCCCAGTTGGTTACATAAAACGTTATGCAACTTGACTCTCTAATACTATGCTTGTCCATGCTCTGAGGCATTTTGTTTGAAAATATCAGTCAAATGTCACGTCCGTAACACTGGGATAGCTCTTTTTTGATGCTGTTAGTGAAGTTTCTGTCATCAACCTTCTTGACAAGGTGTTCCTTACAATGTCTTCCTTGGGATGTTCCAGGGTCAAAGATTTTGTAACCTAACAATCCCTCGGGACGTGCTTCTGATTTCTCAGGAGAGCACAAACACATCACATTTGTTTCTCTCAGGCTCAATTACAGATCTCCTGACTTGGCTCATTGTTCTTTACTCATTAAAGACTTGTTGGTTTGGTGGTACAGAAAGCTAATTTGCCATGGTCCCATGGTTCCAGGAGGTGCACAGAACTTGTCCTGTAGTAACATTTTATGAGCCTTAATTGTTGTTATCTGGTTATAAGTATTTATCTAGATCTACATAATTATTTTGCAGATTTAATTCATTTTTGTATTTGTAGACATACATAATTAGAATGGCTTATTATGCGAAGTATCCAAATAATCAATCTTGTGGAATAAATTTTGTTGAAACATTTTCATTTTTGAGAAATGCCGATTTGACCCTTTCATAATTTATCCCGTCCTCCCCTGTTCAGTTCAAAAGCTTTCTGTTTTGGCTGAAAAGTTGTAGAACTAAATAAAGATATTCATCTAATAGATTTATTTAGATTAGAAATGAAATGATTTTTCCTTTCTCTTTACACGCTTTTACTCCACATCTTTCCCTCCTTCTCCCTCTCTCACAGGAAGCAATGGAGAGCCCTGGATCACGTCGCTGTTTTGTGACTAAAGTTCTGCAGCAGTTTGAATGTGACACTTTCCTGCCTGACATAAACATGAATGGCTTTCGGAAGCTATCGAGGTGTGTGTCCAGCTTCTTTCACCATCATGCCTTTTCATTCAAGCTTGCCTTTCTTCTTGATTTGCCTATTTGGTGGAACATCACATTCATTTCGCTCACATGAAGTTTAGAGACTGTATAATATAAGCTCTGTTCTTTGAATGACTCCCTGTTTACCTCTTATTCATGCTGACATGTACGTGGAGTTAATGCAGTGCATTTACTTTTGTATAATATGTACATATTTTGTATTTTCTTTACTACTGGCTGAGACAATATGCGGGCAGTGTGGTAGGAGACTTCACTGGCTTCCTCGTTTTTGTTGTCCCTCTGATGGACTGACATCCAGGAGAGTCTCCTGCCCTGTGCTTTGAGCTGGGTTAGGATCCAAGCTCACCTGTACTGATAGTGACTGAATGAATGCTGACGGATAAAACAATGCTGAGTTGTATCATAAACTCCATTCATACTGGTTATTGACGTTTAATTTATATATAATATTTTTTTGTTTTCATGTAGCTGATTCCTCTTTTGCTGTGCTTTTCTGTAGCTTTCCAGAAGTGCCAGAAGGCCTACAAGAGGAGAGTGGGATTCAATACAAGTTTGAAGTGTACGAAAGTGTTTAAAACTAACATTTAACGTACACAAAATCAGCTGTTTAATTTCAAACACAAAGAATATGAGCCAGTAGCCTCTGTTTTCATTTGACAGGTAGCGATTGTCTTATGTTCTTGTCCTGTGTTTTCTGTGTTAACTTTGAGAAATCCTTTGCTAAATAAAAATGTTGTTTTTTTTTATTAAACCCTGATCTGGCTGTACTATTAGCTACTATAGGCTAAATGCTCTGAGTCCCTTAGACCTCTGAGTAAAGTGGAATGGAGATGGAGGAAAACAGGGTATCAGTATAGCCGTGGTACACCTGGAAAAGCACATGTCTAACGGAGAACATTGCTAATGCACAAAGCTACACTCAGAGAGACACACTCGGATGTCTGGCATACGTAGTGAATAAAAGAGATGGCTAAAGCACAAACCACGTCTGTAGCACAAATCTCTGCTGCCACGGAGAGAAGATCCACCATTGGACAAGACCCTGCCGTCAGTCAAAGCTGAAGCCCAGCCCCCTAAGCTGGATCCTGTGTTATCAAGCCAATGGTCTCTCTCCAGTTTGTACAAGGGCAGGACATTGGCTTCTGAGACTTGGGAAACATCACACCTGTTCTGCACATTCACAGTCCGTTCCGGTCAGCTTTACTTAAAGATCTCTCATTTGTTCTCAGTTATTCCAGGTCAATACAGATTTCAGTTTCATTTTTTTTTAAACCAACTGGATTATGAATTATCTACCCAAGAAATAAAAACAGTGGTCGTGGAATCAATGGTATGAGCGCAGCCAGTACTGGTAGGTAAGTACACTTTTTAATGCATTATAGGTGTGATGCATTCTGCTGTGGTTCAGAATATTTTTAATATGAAGGAACAACATGTTTTGGTTCTGAAGCCATCAGCTTGTCACGCTTGCGTCGGGTTTTGACAATAAGCTTTGATCATGCCAGGAGTTGCTTTCCCACAATACCTGCGTCTTGTGGCCATAAGTAATGGATAAACGCGTAATCCCAGTGGAGAGTTTGCCGGCCTCTGAGCGCGCCGGCTGAGTGGGGGCCCTTTAAGTGGCTGGGGGGGCCTGCTCCATCCGCAGTGCTGGCTGCCCCATTAGCCCCTCCGCGCTGAAGAGCCCCTTCGCGCCGCTGCGGTTCTCGGGAGGACCGACTCATCGTGCGACTCACCGCCGTCCTCGAGTACCTCGCTCACATCGACGCACCATGGAAACGAGAACAGCAGATGCTTGACACTATGCAGTATAAATATGCATTATGCACATTGGCACAGGTCAGCAAGTCGCACAATACTCTCAAAATGTTCAATGCGAGTTCTGTACTATCAGTGAAAACTATGTCGGGAATGATGGTAATTATTTTCTAATTAATGCTGATGTATATATGCATTAATGTATTTCCATTCCTGCTCTTCAGTACTGTCCTGTTTTAATTTGTCATAAGAAATGTAGCTTTAGGGATTGACAGTCATGACAGTAAAGGATGGTAATAAACACCAGTTACATACTTCTGTACATATCACTATTGCTGAAAGAATCAATAGTATTTTGATTAAACTTGAAAAAATGACATCTGCCATAGTCTTTAAGTTGCTTTAATGTCCGTGATGATATAATGTTTGCTCACATTATAAGAATTGTAATTTGGAAATGCCTTGTTGGTTTTCTCCAGGTGAAAGTAACAATAATGAAAGGCAGATCTGCCAAAAACCATGTGTGATAGAACACACCCCAGTTGGTTAACCAAAGATTCAGTTTTTGGCTTTTTTTCTTGAAAGTTCTAGGTGTCTCTAGTCTGCTGGTGAGCACTCAATGAAGAGGTGAAGCTACAGTTTTGGCTATTTATGTAACATCTGTCTCTCACAAATAATTAAAAAGTGTTGATTTCAGAAATCTGTCATTTTACATGCATGGCTTTACCATTAATTAAATTAAAGTATCTGCCAAGCGTAAGTGCATAGAACAAAGTGTATTCATCATAGTGACTACAAAATGTATAACCGTCTAACAAATGTGCCTACACATAATTTAAGGAATATAAGGAATTGCTTGAATACATTCAACCTCATTGTCATATGTTTTTCAAGGCAGTAGATATAGCATTATAGACTTTCTGTTCAGAAGCCATTTCAAGGACAGAGACAAATAATGTACTTTGTGTGGGAAAAATTCCATCCAGTCAAGTCCTCTGAAAGTAGCCCTGCTCTTCAGAGAATCAGTTTAGCCACCTTGGCCACGTAAAGATTTCAAGATTTATTTCACTGTTGCCAAATCAATAGTGTTACTTTTCAATCTGTGTTTTTCATTTCTACTGTAGTTTGAGCACAAGGTTAGGCAAACTGATTATGAATCGATGTAACCATAGCAACTGGTATCTTTTCACTATAAAAAATAAACAAAATTCACATTTAGATGTTTTATTTTTGAATTGATGTCCATAAATGGTGTGTTCTAAAGTTCTATATAGATCCTCCAACAATGCCCGATAAATGTAGTTTGATCCTTACGATGACATTGTATTTACATTTTTGTTCCTTAACTATGGCTTTCAATAAAAAGTTTTTACTTAGATGTACATAAGGACTTTACTGCTGAATTCTAGAATTAGAATTTAGTGATCAGTGGTCATTGTCAACACACCACAGCAAACAGTGCGCAACAACAAAATTTGACCCATATGTGACTTTCGTGACATAGCAGGGGGCAGCTAATTCAGCGCCCGGGGAGCAGGGCTTGGGGGCGGTACCTTGCTCAGAGTACCTCAGTGGTGACTTGCTGGTGGGGGATTCGAACCTGAAATCTTTCAATTACAAGTGCACTTCCCTAACCATCAAGCCACCACTGCCCTACATTATATGTCATGCATAAGCTAGACTAGACTAAAAACTTTTGATTATTTCTTGTTTTGCTACAATTCCTTAGATAAGCTCACAGACAAGCTTACTGTTTAGACTGAAATACCAAGTGTCCATTTGAATACTACTTGCTCTTCGGTGACTGGGGCAATAGGAGAAAAGTGGAAAATACCAGATGAGACCCTACCTTTGAGGGGCAGCACTCTGCTCTGTGTGTGGGGCTTGCATGTTCTCCCCATGGCATTGTGGGGTTTCCTCTGGGCTCTCTGGCTTCCCTCCACAGTATAAAAACATGCTGGGGTGAATTGGAGTTACCAAATTGTCCATAGGTGTGAATGTGTGCATGAATAGTGCTTGTGCCCTGAGATCTGGGTTATTCCCTGCCTTGTGCTCATAGCTTCTGAGACTGTGGACCCCCATGACCCTGCACAGAACAAGTGGCTAAAGAAAATGGATGGATGGATGGACCCTCCCTCTGAGTAATTCTGTTGGCTCCTACCTATACAGATCCCATATATTTTTTTTTCTTTTTTCCATTCATTTTCTATTCTGTGTACTTTACCTTGAGACTTTCAGGCTTGTTTTGAAACCCAAGGCACACAGATAAGTTAACAAAGGAAATCAAAGGCAAGGACAAATGGCACAATGCTTGCCGTGTTCCTGTTCTCAGGGAGATAGCCCTGTGCTTTGTACCCTCAGCAGAGTTCAACGTGACAGTATCCTTCTTCAAATATCACTGTCTGATTATGATGTGAAATAGCTATCTATTTCTTCTTCATTTGATTTTAAGGGCATTAAATTTTAAGCTGAAGGAAAAGAAACAAATTGGATTAATGAATTAATAGCTGCACATTCCACAGAGTGGTGTTTGTCCAGTATTATTTATTTTGGTTTGTCACTACAACACTTTACATTTCTATACATTGAAATTTAACCTTTGAACAAAATTAGGTGCAAATTCACAAGACACCCCTTAGTGAGAAACCTTTCGTCCTTATGTTTTTATTTAATTGTTATATAATATGTCTACCTTTAAACCTTTAAAGAGCAAGCGAAGAGCCTAGTAAACCTTTTCTTTTGTCCCGTAGAGAAGGACCCGGTCTCCCGTGAGACCTGAGTTTGGGGAGCTGCCATGGAGTTTCACGCCGATGGTAACTCCCTGCTGAAGGCCGTGTATCTGAGCCGCCTGCGGTTGACGCGACTGCTGCTGGAAGGCGGGGCCTATATCAACGAGAGCAATGAGCGTGGCGAGACTCCCCTGATGGTGGCCTGTAAGACGCGGCACGTGGACCCCCAAAGTGCGGACAAGATCAGGATGGTGCGGTACCTGCTCGAAAGCGGCGCCGACCCCAACATCCAGGACAAGCGTGGGAGAACCGCCCTCATGCATGCCTGCCTGGAGCACGCTGGTGCTGAAGTGATCACTTTGCTGCTCAACAACGGTGCTGATCCTGGCCTGGAGGACCACTCCGGAACCTCAGCACTGGTCTACGCCGTCCATGCCGATGACAAGGATGCCCTCCGAGTTTTGCTGGATGCCTGCAAGGCTCAGGGCAAGGAGGTCATCATCATCACCACTGACAAGCTGCCGTCAGGGAGACAGATGACAAAGCAGTACCTCAACGTGCCTCCACCACTGGACCTGGGAGAACGACGGCCTTGTGGCCCCACACTCTCTGCATCGCTTTCGGACATTGAGATCCAGACCTCGCCTTGGCCTGTCACCTGCCACCAAGCTGAGAAGAACATCTTTGCCTTCGGAGTCCAGAAGGAGGACAGTGCAGCCACCTCACAGCCAAACTCCCCAAGCCGGGGACCAGGCTTGGTCCATAGCGGGGTAGCAAAGCTCCAGCACCTACAGCGTCTGCATTCAGAGCCATGGTTGAAGATCCCCCCATCTCTACTTGAAGAGAACAGAAAAGCCTCTCCTCTAACCAAGGATCTACCTGATATAACCCCAGATGAAGAGCCCTATATGAAGTTCAGCAGGAGGTTCCAGAGGGTTCCAGGTGCCAATCCCCATAGTCCCCATGCCAAAAAACTAGGCAGGACTCTGGAGCGACCGGCCAATAATGATGAGAGAGATGGAGGAAGTCAAGGCATGTGGCTTTCCCGAAAAATGTCTTACGACAATATCTCTTTCGCCAGGTCCCACCCTGACCTCTACCACAGCAGCAGGGTTGCAGGCATACCCACAGACAAGGATCCGGCTGTCACCCCAGGTCTGGCCACATCCAGCCTGCACAGCATTGTCCAGCGCAGGAATATTGGCGTGGACCACTATGGCTCAGACTCCCAGCTCTCTCAGTACCTCCGGCATCTACCAGAAGACTACAAGGGACACCCAGACAAGGGTTTGCCCGTTTCCAACAGCTACTCAGCCCTGTCCTCCTCCCGGGACTCCTTGGAGAAGCAATCGGCTGTGCGGGAGCACAGATGCTCAGGAGCTCTGCCTCCTGCCCATGTTACCCACCCCCGGATGGGATTCCTGCCACCGTTGAACCAACATGTGCCTGTCCCTCAAATTGAAGTCACCAGCGTCAATGTGGATAATGTGGGCATGGTCCCAAAGACCAACATGGGCCTCAAAGTCCTTGTCCCCTCTGCTCCCAGTGTCCCCAGAGATCTAAAAGCTAGGAAGATGCTTTTGAGGCGCCACTCCATGCAGACTGACCCAATCAAACAATTAGGCACCTTTGAAGAGATCTTTAGCCATTGAGTCTACATGAATACCATGGTAATCCACCTACCTGTGTTCTGTAATCCTTTGCATTCGTCTTGCATCAGCAATCCCTTTCCAATCCAGGGAATTATGGGTGAAAATCAAGGTATACCCTGTTCACTAAATAATATAAACAGAACAATTTAAAGTCCAGAACATCTACACGAGAAGAAGAAAAAATCCAAGACCCAGAATCGGGGCTGCAAATCCACACTGCTGAAGTATCATGCTGTTTTATATCAAATTATATAAAAACATTACCTTGTGCCTATACCATGTTAGAGTTAGCAATTAACAGAATGTTTCACAGTGAATCTCCACAAGCAGATAGACACAGGAAAAACATCACACAGAATCTGTGGACTGCTTTTGTGTCTTGGCTTGTTATTCCATTGCAGGTTCGGCGGCTTTCAGTGTTTTGTAAGTTAACTTTTCATTCTTTCACCCAAAAAAGCTCCTTCTGAACTACTCTACATCAGACTTGCTAGATAAAGAAATTACAGTCACAGCAATTCACGAAAGCATGCATGACTATGTTAAATATTGTATATTACAAACCATTGTATCTGGTCCGTGCATAAATATTGTACGTCGCATTCAAGAATATACTTTACATATGTAAGCCTTATTTATGTACTATATCATACTTTAAAAACTAAGTATTGTATTGTTACTGCATACCTACAATGTATTGCACGTTCCTATATACTGTATAGACATCCCTTCATTTTAAAATAGCATGCAAGGGTAAAATGTTATTTATATTGTAAAGATTATATTTCCACCTGTATGGGTCATATGATAAAGACTGATTAAAGAAAAACAGAGTTCCACTGTAAACTTCATATATAGAACACAAAGAAACAATTTCAGCATATTACACAATAAAAATTAGCGTTAATGCAGTAAGTCTAAGGTACACTAAAACATTTAACTTTCTGGGTAATCGTCTAATGATTGCTGTATTATTGTGCTGTCATCAAATTTTCATTATCATTTAATAGTCTTCATATCATTTGAATAATCATGTAACAACTTTGGTCAAACAATAAGTGGACCATTCGAAAGCATAATAGCTGCAGTTCAGGAATAAACTAGATTTTACAAACGGACCTCTTTGATTTGCCTCCTGAAACGTTTTTCCAGTGCATATCCCGCATAGCCTTGCCTGTGGAGAAGGCATGGTACACCCCATCGAGCTGCGGACTGTGACGGGCAGGAAGAGAGAGCGCCGCTGAACCACCCATCGGCATCGACGAAGGCCACTGCAGTCTACGGCGTCCAGACAGACATCACGTAAAAACAGTAAATAGTCATAGCAGGGCTCAACCTTTTCCTATAATCAATTTAGACCTTGACGAGATGATGCATCATCTGTATAGCAGTCTCAAAGTATCACATCATACCGTGGCCTCTGATCGCAATGACGCACCACACTTCTGTCACGTACAGGCAGTCCCTAGGTTAAAAACAAGATCTGTTCCCAGAACAGTAATACAGTACATAACAGTAAGAATAGTAATACATTAATAAAAATAACTACATACTGTACCGTACTGCACCTCCAGCCAATGAACAACTAAAGATGTCCAATGTATTCACCAGTCATGAAATAGCGTGAGCATTTGTTATTGTGAACCATTGTATTAACTATAATTTTAATATTATAGGCAATATTCCGGTGGAATATTGAAATCCATGCTAACTGGTACTTTTGGAGAACATCTGACACCTTTAAGTCCAGGATATATGGTATTTGAGGTAATGTAGAAGTATCAATGACCGTTAATAGACTGTCGGTTTCAGTCAAGCATAAACTGATAATTTAATATTATGACGCTTTAACAAGAACTAATAAATGCAACTTATCACAAATATGTCTTACATAAAATTTAGAAAAAAAAAAAATCTGATAACAATATTTTATTATATATATGCAACACACCTATAACAAATTTAATATTGAAAAGAAGTTTCTCAACTCTCAAAGGTCAGTAACATTAAAGAAAGTACTTGGTTTTTAATAACCTTACAGAGGTACATATACAACTCACGAAAACAGTTAAATAGCTCAAAAAGCATAAAAATACATTTTTATTATGACTTTAATGAAAGTTCCATTAATAAATTGGACTTTAACCTTGAAAACTGAGTAAATCTTAGATCCCCAGATGATTCACCATAAATACAAAGGAGAAATTCACCATAAAAAAAAACAAAAAAAAAAACGCTGTGATGTGTCCATGACGTTTGCCATTATTTTATAACTTCAATATGAAAATAACTATTAGTGGAAACTTTTACTTAAAGCCACAGGAAACATTCTGTTCACAATGATGTACAACCTTGTCATCTCTGTACACCTCCAACACTGGATGATCTAAGAGTTGCATTGTTTTAGAGTTACATTGAACATTTTTGGCAGAAGCCAAGAGTGACTTCATTACTTTCGACAGAACAGCCTTGAGGGAGCATGCATAGGGGAAAATGCATAGGAACACAGCTCTCTCGTAGTGCATGTAAGGACTATGACACTCTTTCAGCTAAAATCATGCGTTCTGTAAATCCTACGGACTGCTGATCCAGCTATAACCACTGTGATTCGACTGCAGAACCATGACACTTCCAGTATCTGCAAGACCTAATATAAACTGAGTCCAGAATACCGGCAAAAAAAAACAGGACACGTAAGGTATTTGGAAACCAGATCATAAAGTATGAAGCACTGATTTAAAATTGTAAGGATTTTCCCCGTTTGTAACACATGGGACACATAAAATCAGGTACAATATTTCACACTGAGTCAGTCAAATAAAATACAGGTTCTAACAAATAACAGACAAGCATGGAAAACAATAAAGGTAAAGAAAGAGAAAAGACAGCTTTCTACTGTGACAAACGGAAAGCCACCTTCTACCAAGAGTGTGAACATGTCATTTTCATCAGTCAGACATATTAAAGTGCATGTTCCCCCCCCCCCCTCCAGCATATGATTAAAATCAGCCGTCAGAGAAAAGACATTTTCTCCTTGGTAGTAGAAGCAAACGCTCAGTACGAAATGGACATAGTAGCATAACACAGCATCGGGGAGAGGTGAGACAGAACCAGAAACGCAGGCACACCCCCACAGTGTTTCTGGTGGGGTGGGGGCATGAAAATGCTGTGAGGACGGCCAGCTGGCGGAAAAACTGCCTAACAAGCAAGTGTCAAGCAACCCCTTTACGTGACTTAAGCGTTCAATGCTTTTCCATACTAATCTCAAAAGACATGCCATATTAATGCTAAAAAACAACCACAATCAGATCAGACTTTGTTTATTACTTTAACTGAGGTAAAGGACAAATTCTGCTCTAAAACAAAGCAATTAGTGTCTAAAGCTTATTTGTGTTCAAGACTTCAGACGCTAGACTTACACAACTGCAAAAATTACTTGTCCTATCAAAAATATTCATTTTATTTAAAGCACAGAATTGTTTCAAAAATAGGTATTAATCTCATCAGAGATTAATATAATTTATCTTTCTATACAGTTATCACAAAAAATACAATTACTGAAAGATGTGCCAAGGCCTCTAATAAATCAAAGTGATAAAGATTGTGTGTATGTATACAGGTACATAGACAAACACACACTTCTATACCTAAAATTATAGGCTTATATGAAGATACTTTAAACATCCAAAGTATGTAATTACTAATCTGAAATAATTTATTTCCCTAATATCACTTTGATGAAAATACAAGCATCTCAACAATGAGAGCAGCACTTCTACACTAGAAGCTTTTGGTCAAGTAACTTGTTTCATATCTCTGTTCATTAGCATTCTGGAAGTGAAAACCCACAGAATCCAGATTTGACAAGAAATCAACTGAGAATTGATACGTTCAAAGCAAAGCACAAAATCTTAGTCATCAGTCCTGGTCTCAAATTTGGGATTCAACACATTTTCAATGCTATGGTTTAATAATACACTGAGATACTCAAAAGTCAATGACCAAGTGTTTGCATCACTTCAAATGATCTAGATCACAAAATTAAATCAACAATGCTGGACATCAGATCTTGATGAATGTTCTTACACTCCTCATGCCTGTGATTCTTTGCAGAGGGGTGTCAACCAATCCCCTAAAAGTTTTTCAGTGTGGGCTAGAAGTATTTCCGGTTGAAACCTGCTTCCCGCAGGCCTACACTTCGCTGGTGTGTGCTTCCCGTTCAGCAGAGCCTCTCCGTGATGTAGAAGATAAACTCCACGTCCATGGGCTGCTGGGGGATGCCAGAGCCGCCTCCGTGGATGACGGGGATGAGGACGCTGTCCAGCTCGTTCATGTACCGCTGTGGCAGGAGCCGGCTTCCAGAGCCAGCCTGGTACTCCACCTGGTCGGCAGGAGAACGAACTACATGTGAATATATCCAGAAATTCATATCAAGCCTGCTTAGTTAATGCTTAGAAACTTGGCAAAATATAATATTTCTATATCATTTAACATACTAGCGTATGTCAGCCTAACTGCTGTAGAAACAGCTGGGCGACAGAAAATTTGTACATTTCAGTGAAAACAGCCATCAGAAAACCAGACTCCTTGGGCTCCTATCTTTTGCTTTTGCGATTATTTTTACTACAAAATATTGCTTACTGCTATACAGACACTGAAAATGCAACAATTTCACCAATAATGCTTATAACCGTAATCAAACATTTTGAATTAAGATCATGATGTACGAGCCTTGTATAGATTTTTCATTGTCCGAGACAAGTTTGCTCTTCGGGTGCATTTTGAAATCATAAATCCTAAATAAAATCATACTGAAAGCTCCAGTGACCTGAAAATTTTGACAAATAATGCCAGGCGCGTTTCACATCTGGTTCACTTGTCCCGGCCATTTTGGGTGTGACTGACAGCAGTGTCGCAAAACTACTTTACTACTCGGGGTCCGCAGCAGAGACCCCTAGCATAAGTTGTTTATAATCCTGCTACTACACGTTTAAGCAAATCTTAAACTTCTAATACAGCACCAGCTACTTGCTGCTATGGAGCTGTAACTAATTTTGGGTGGAGATGACCCAGTCTCCTGCTGTAGTTACCATATCGCCATCAGTGGAGATGCGCAGACCGAATCGGTTGATCCCACTGCCTGTGAGGACAGCAAGGTGGGGACAGAGGGCTTTGCAACTTGCAGCGGAGATCTCCCGCAGGAACTGAGATGGCAACGAGGCCGAGAGGGGGGCCTGCAGACCCTTCACCAAGACGAAAGCCTGGGGAAGAGCGGCAGTGAGACATGAGGCTTTCATTGGTTAAAGCATGAATCCATCAAATACAGCTGTACCCCACATACCGAAAACCTCAATGACTCCTAAGATATTCGACCCCATTCATGCAGTTCAGGAGTTGAGGATGGAGCTCAACGCAGTTTTATTTTCCCCCAAATACCCACGATGCTTCCCAAATACACATATTTCCAGAATGAATATCCATCCATCCATTTTCCAAGCCGCTTATCCTACTGGGTCGCGGGGGGTCCGGAGCCTATCCTGGAAGCAACGGGC
>JAODJU010000119.1:27525563-27546663 GCA_026776725.1 Gnathonemus echidnorhynchus | reverse complement strand
GGGGGCAGGGGGAGGGGACAGACGTGCTCCAGGGTGAGTGAAACCACCCGCCCTTTCCTACGCGATCGCCGGACCCACCCCACACCGCAGAGAACAGAGGATGCAGGAGCAATTAAATATTAACATGTTCAATCGGCATGCATGCGTGTTTGTTCGCTCCAAACATTTGCCCTCTGCAGTCTTATATGTTGCTGAAGATGACGGGTCTCCGAAGGAGCAAATCAGCAACCTGGCTTCTCCGTCACCCCACCCTCCCCCTGGATGAGCGCCAGAGGACCTGGGCAGCTCCGGCGTGGCCTGCGACAGCCAGGGCTCCGCCCACCACAAATGGCCACGCAGACCCAACGCCGTCGGCCAGACCACGTAATGCCGCAGGGCTGGCCACCGGGGAGAACAGCTATTCAGCAAGGGTCATAATCGGACACGAGGCTCTGAGTTTTATGACTTTAGCAAATAAAAATCTAATGATGGAAGAAGAAGAAGAAAAGAAGAAGGAGGAAGAAAAAATGGCAGTTTGCCTTTAAAAGCAGAACTCATTTGCCAAAAAAAAATCAGTGACTCATCAAGGACATCTGTTGCATTATTTATGAGACAAAGATTCATTGTCAACTCTGCTAACGTGTTAAGCAGGTTAGTAGACAGCAGGCTGCAGTTTAACCTGGTACTGCAGGTCGTGACGAATGACAAACTGTCTTTCTGTTGTACTTTGCACAGCACTGAGGCCAATGGTGAAAATTGACATACTGGTGCATATGTGTAGTCAGTATGTGAACAATAATCAAACATACGAACCATTAAAAAAATAATGACTTGTGGTCAATTTCTTATTTACGAAGTTGACTATTTAAGCTCGACTGATTCGATAAATTCAGAATAAAATAATTTTGTCAACCATTTTATTGAGGGCATTATTTCGATTTTTTTTTTTTTTTTTACCATTTTATCCAAAACCAGAAAAAGTGCAGATTACCTGATGGGGGTGATGCAGAAAGAGGTTTCTCCATTCCACAGTAGACCAACTCCATGAAGAAAGTTTTAGGTGGAGCTACGCCCCTCAAACACAGGCCTCGGAGGAACCGTACTAGTTACCTACTTTAGCAAACCCACACGAGTCTCTCAGCCCCACAACCCAAACACAGGCCAGATGTTCGGGCGGCTATTCTTACACACCCTTACCAAGCAGCAGCCAAAGACACTGGGAAACCCACAACTATCAGCAATATTCTGCCATTAATAATTTCTAGAGCTGAACATCCTGGGATTCAATTCAAAACTGCCCCAGGGACAGAAAATCCATACCCCACGTTGGCTGCTTTTCTCAATCACAAGTCAGCAAAATGTGTGCCACTGCTTAAGAGAATGAGGGCAGCATGTGAGTATGCAAATGAGATCTGAAGAAATTCCAGAACTTCCTAGCATGTGATACGGAAGGGTAAAGCACCGAACTCCATATCACGCCAGCTTTGCGTCTGTGTGGAGTTTGCATGTTCTCCCTGTGTCTCCAAAGACATACAGTTAGTAAGTGCATTAGTTAAGCATTACTTAACTTGCCAGTCATGTGTGAGGGTGTGATTGTACATGTCCCACAATGGACCGGCATCCCATCCATACTACTCTAATCAATCAAAGCAGGAACCCCCAAACGTGACCCGTGCTGCCTGGAATAGATTCAGGTCCCCCAACCAGGACCATAAATACCTATGGTCGGGCCACACCTTGCCCCGCAAAATCTACTGAAGGGGGCCCCAGATTAAAAGAGCCAGAGATAGCGGAGGGCCCACAGTGACATTTTGCCAGGAGGCCTAGAAGTCCTACCCATGCCCCAACTCCAGCGATCCTGTTCAAGTTAAACATCTTAAACATGTACGGGGTAACATTACAGTAATGCTCTACAGTATGTATTACTACTTTTAAGCCATATGATACTTAAAGTGTTACATTTGCAGCAACCTCACGGCACACATTACCTCAGACCCCCGAGGCAACTTCCAGGATTAACTCCGAATGTTACCAAGTCTGTTAGGCTAGAAAACACCACGGGAGCGACATAATCGTCCTCCTTTTTGACACATTATTTCTAATAATGCATGTAGCTACACTGAAGTAAATTTACAAAGGTCTGGAAATTCCTCAACGAATTAAGATGACGCAGTGTATTGATGTAGGTACTCGCATTACCTACAGAGCTAAATATAAAATAAAATTCATTATCAAGCATATAAGAAGAGATAAAGACCACTGAAATGCCAACAAAGCTGGAATAAAAAATAACGAAATGGTAATATTTCAAACTGTGATACAACACAGTTATTTTTCAAATACCCACATTACAATAGCATACCAATTAAATTTCATGTGAATCAAACTGATCCTTCCATACATCTGTTGCCACTTGACTCATCGGGGACAACTGCTGCATTATTTCTGGGACAAAGACACATTATCAACTCTGCTGATGATCTAAGACCAGTAAACACGGGGTTGAGGAGTGTTCCAGCCCTGCACAACCAGGCATGATAAATGATAAAATCATCTTTCTATTGTTCTCTACAGCTGAGTAGACTTGCCGAAGACAGCGAGTAAATGCGTCCATCCACCAAAATAAAATAAAGTATCCCTAAAAGCCCAAACCGCATCAAACCGCATGATGTTTATCATCACCTTACTTATCCTAAAAGTCATGCATGTTCAGTTGCTTGTCAAAGGGCCTCATAGCAGCTTCAGAGCAATCAGATTTCTAGCAACTTGCACAATAAAATTTTGACAACATTCTACCCAAGTCCTGGTCTGTAGGTAAATATCTTACCATGCCTGGAGCAGTTCAAAACAAAGCAGGCGGCCAATATTCCGGCTTGCGTAATGGCATCCAAAAAAAATGTTTAAAAATAAAAATCTCACCTCTCTGAATGATATCGTAGCAAATAACACACACTCTGGCTTCCTTGTCAAGATACTTCAGCTTGCATTTCCTGCTGCAGCACACCGCACAGTACACCTGAGGGTGATGGATGGAGACAATGCAGGGTAAGCCCCTATTATTCCATACTGATTACTGCCTTTAAATGCTTTCCTCTGCAGCCTCTGAATGCCAGGGAAGATACAAGCAGACGCTAAAAATACACCCTGCTGACGCTTCACATCCACTTAAAATAGCTCTGGGAGGGAAACATGCAGATGATTTAATGTGCAATTTAAAAAAGGGGGTATTCTGCATAGATTCTACATAGGGCAGGACTGCAATGAACAGGGAATGTGGCGTGACCCAGCAGCCAAGACAAAGATATACGTCTCGTTGTGGTTCGTACTGTAATGAATTTATGTTTGCAATTCAAATTATACTGTTATAGCCTGTGATGATAAAATCAGAACTACAAAAGCAGATAAAACAGCTCACTGCATATGTAAATTGTCTTGAATTTCTAAGAATAAGCATCAACGTTATGTTAAAAAAATTCTAATATTTAACACTGAGAATGACAAAATGACAAAAGTCGGTTTTTTGTATGACTATCTAAATGTATTCAGGTTAAATTTCCCTTTCACCAAATACCAAAATATGTCAGAGGCCTGAGCTGATGAGACTGACCCCAAGTCCTCGACCTCCTAAAGGAGCCCCAGGAGCTCACCTTCCCACAAGCCCTGCAGTGGTGCCTCCTCTTGGTGAAGGTGAACTTCTGATGGCAGTGCATGCAGTTGGGAGCCTCCGAATCCGGTATCCAGGGCGGCTGTCTCACACCGAGGCCATCAGCCTCCTTCATCAGATGCTGGTGGTCCACCGTGAGACCGGGCCCATCCTTTGAGTAAGGCGGCGGTTCTGAAAGCTCATCGTGATCGACACTGTTCTCATAGCTCTCCTGGAAAGGGTAGCTTGAATTTGTTGTACACTGGCTGGGGTCTTCTGCACCTGGGACTGTGGCAGGAGAGGAGTGAGTAGTGTTCACCGACGTTTCTCCAGGGATATGAAGATCCTTAACTTCATTCCTCCCATGGTCCTCAGTCTCACAACCTGAGGCAATTCTAGGTGGCTGACTATACAACTGCTTAGGTCTTGCCCCTCCAAAATAAGGATGCTGATTAGCAGTAAAATTGGGCTGGCCCACATCACTAATAAGCTCTTCTGAACTAGACCTGTTATCAAGATCTGGGCTGCAAGGGCTACTGTCCTGAGACTGAGAAGAGGGGCTGGAGTCTTTACTTTCCTCCACAGAAGGAAGCATTTGGTTACTATCCTTGTAGGTACCACTGTCCTGGTGACTTTTAATTTTTCCATGTTCTTCCTCCTGGAAGCCATCTTGAGAAAAACTATAGAGATCTGCACCATACCCATTCGATTCCAAAATCCTCCCGTCGGCACATTTCTCCATTTCTGTGCCCACAGGAGTAGTATCCTTCTGCCCCATCAAGAAAGCATCCAGTTCCTCATCAGTCACCAGCAGGGCACCTTGGTCATTCTCAGAGAGGAAGCTCTCCACAAACGCATAATCTGGAGGTGTACTTGGACCCTCACAAGCTGAAGGAGATAGACTTTCCTGTATCAGACTCCCAGAGTCTTGGCAGCCATCGGGTGACAAAGGAGCTACAGATGTTTCAGAACATTCATGAGTTTTGATCATATGATGGAATGATGTCACCTTTGACAGTGAGTCTGCAGCTGATTCATCTACCACTTCACTGGAATCAGCATCAGGGTTAGTGTGGTGTACAATATCATCAACTGGAAGGGTAACCTGATGGATATCTGAGTCAGACTGGACTTCTATCACTTGCGAGTTTGACAACACAACCTCAGGTTCTTTTTGAATCCTTGTTTCCTCATGCTCTTGGGAATCCAAAGAAGACACCAGAGATCCACACATGGACACAGCCATTGGGAGACAGGACAGGGAGGACTCCTGCCGTGGAGAGCTAGGAGTCTGACTACATAAGCTGTTAGACCAGCCTGTAGTCCTGGACCCCCCCTCCGGATGGTCACATTTCCCATCACTAGGTACTGGCGACTCATGAGAATGAGCAAGGTTGTTTGTAACCATCCTCTCCCCATCATCTGCAGCACTTCCACATTCTGCACCGACAACATCCTCTCTTTCCGCAGGACAGAGGAGCTCGTCATCTTCTGCAATGTTTTCTGCACTTTCAACAGAAACCTCGTACTCATTCTTCACAGACTCCTGTTCCTCCGAACTACCTGGTGACACCGCACCCTGGGGCTCCCCGGCACTCTCAGAAGAAGCCGGCAAAATTATGTCCAGTAGGCTAACCGACGATGGAAGCTCTCCGACAGCAAGACGGTCATGAGAGTCCGATTCCAATAAGGCTCCGTTATCAGGTGATTCCTCTCCGTGAGTTCTAATACCCACTGGCGATGCATTTCCAGGCAGGTAAATCACAGGAGACTCAAAGTCCACCAAGAGCTCCTCCTCAAGCTGCTTCTCGGCAATGTCCAGCTCTTTAAAAGCATCGTGGCTATTTGCCCGAAGAAGACTGGCAGATGCAGTATCACTGACAAGGTCACACACAGGCTTTAGTGCCCTGTCTGGACATGGTGGCGCTATGCTTTTAGTTGTCCTGTTGTCCACAGAGGACAGGAGGTCCACATCTGTCAAAGGTCTCCCTTTCACTTCAAAATCTCTTGGGTAGGAGTCACAGCTTGGAGGACCACAATCTCTCAGAGGGGAACTGTAGCTTTGGCTTTTGACATCATGTAGAGCTGCAGAGTCTATAGATTTGGAGAGCAAGATGTTAGTCCCATAGAAAGCATAGGCAGAAAGGAACAGCACAGTACAGGTGGAGGTAAGAAGTGTCAGTGTTGCTGATTTGCAGTCTACATCCTCTACATGTACGAAAAAAAGAACAAACAAAAAGTAACTGAAGTACGCGTCACATTAAATACTTTAAGAAGTTGGCATAATCTTACACAAGATAAACATCCATTTTAATTAATCGCGCAGTTCTGACCTGTGTTCTGCTCAAAATCATCCAGAAGCTTGTCCAGATCGCACACAGCGGCCTTGAAGAATGTATCCATCCTGGGGGAAGAGAGGCTACTCTCAGCCCTCTGCACCTGGAAAGATGGGACAGGAAGCATGAAAGCGGACATACAACCATTAAGCAAACAAACCAGCAAGGCATGAAACAGCCCCATCAATCGGGCATCGGAAAATTAACTTTTCCACAGCAAATAGATAATAAGAAGCAAGTTCAGCTATTAGTAAAAACCTCATCCAAACCAGGTATATGGCCATGTTATGTAACATTTACCATAGTACGTCACAAAGGAGACTAGCATCAATGTATTTTATATACATATAAAACGTATTTTAATGTTCACTAAAACCAGACAATAAAAACAACACTGAAAAAGGTGGAATGATTTTAAGGATAACATTGAGGGGATCATCTTACAAAATGAGAGCTATGCTATGGCAGAGTTTCTCTCGGGATAGAAAAAGTTCTCTCTTACAAAGCAACCTTTCCCAGACATATCACCTCAGAGGACTATCTGGCATATTCGCCAAATTATAACACCAACTTTTAAAAGTCTGGTAAATAACACAGGTCTACTAATTTATTTTTTTCAGGTGCCAAGGTTTTTTAAATGGATTTAGGGTATTTTGAGGGTACTGAATTCAAAAACTGGTTCTAGTTTTTCAGATAATGCACATAGTAAGATACACAAAACACCCATGTTGCATGTGCCTCTGGAATAGCAGGGCAAAACAATGTCATTGGATAAAAGTGTCATGGCTACAGGGAAAAAATGATTGTTGGCGCTGCGAATATCATCAACAAGCCACTGGTGGACAAGAACAAAATCATTCTCCCACCGCTTCATATTAAGCTAGGATTGATGAAGCAATTTCTTAGGGCTTTGGACAAAACGGGCAATTGCTTCAAGTACATTTGTAGATCATTCCCTGGACAGAGCACGGAAAAACTAAAAGCTGGAATCTTTGATGATCCTCAGATTCGTAAACTCATGAACAATTTCAATTTTACCAAATGCATGAATGACACTGAGGCTTCGGTCTGGAAGAGTTTTGTCTCTGTTGTGAAGAACTACTTGGGTAAACACAGAGCAGACAATTATGAAGAATTGGTGCAAGATATGCTTGCTAACTTCAGAAATTTGGGAGTTAGTGCATCTTTATGCTCATATTATCTCCATAGCCATTTAAACAGATTTCCAGATAACCTTGGAGACTTCAGCGAGGAACAAGGTGAGAGGTTCCACCAGGATATGAAGGTGATGGAGGAGAGATATCAAGGCAGATGGGATATACACGATAGCAGACTACTGTTGGAGTCTCCAACGTGATTGTCCTGATGACACGCATAAAAGGAAATCGCATAAACAGCGTTTTTTTGAAGCATTGACATTAATAACAATTAATAACTAATATTGTGTTAATTTTTCAAATCATACATAACTTTTTCCTGTCAATGTTAAATAGAAAGACACCTTATCACAATCTCAAAATGGTTGGATAAGGAAATGCTACAGAATGGCCCTTAATTACAAAATGGGCTGGTTATCTCAGCAGAAGAGTACAATCCGATAAGAAACATGCCCTCAGTTTTAACATGGATACTTTACTTAGAAAATGTTAATGGAACAATTACTCTATGCACCACAGAATCCATCTTCTAACCTCTTACACCAGCCAGAGTCACGGGGGACTAAGTTAGTAATATGCTCTAGTTTATTATATTAACTTCAGATTTAAACCAAGGTGCTTTACGGTCTTGGAAAAAAGCTAAAAAAGTACTTCCAAACATGTGGAAAGTTATCACAGCACTCTGCTCAAACAGGTTTTCTTTATTTAGACATGGCTGTTGTCTGTGGCTGGTGCTGATCACATTAAGTACAGTCATTACAACTCAGCTTGGTAATCAGGCTCTTGAGGTCCAGCTGTAGTTGTGCCTGGTAGACCTGGATCTAATTAACAAGAAATGAGACTGTCTGTTCAAAAAGAGAACTGGGCTTGTGGTGTTCAGCAATAGGAGAGTGACTGCTGCGTCACGAGAAAGCCACCAAAAACAGCAGCGAGCACACTGGGGAAGTTTATTCTCAATCATACAATGCAAAGAATGTGCATAATACCACTTTAGCCATACAGGAAAGGATATCAATCTGTGTCAAAGGGCTTCCTGGTAAAGATATCACGTCATAACTGGAGTTTACCCCATTACAGTCACTAACAATCTTGTATCTAAAAACAATGTAACTTTAGAGCAAATAAGCTGCATAAAAGTAAAGTACATTAACCATCACTGTACGATTATTAAACAAGTAAAACACGTTTGATTACACCTTTACTCCTTGCCCTAGTCTTTAAAAAAGATGGAAAAATACACGTACAGTACTGCTTGGAAATATAGAAAGGGATGTAATTAACTGGTGGAAATCATCCAAAATAAACATGAAGCAGTAAGCTTCTTGCATATATAAAGATCAGTTAGACAACAATGATTTTATTTAGTTTACCAATCAAATTAAATCAGCTAAATCAGAAAATAAGAGCGATGAGCCAATTCCATTTAGAAGCATTGGAGCTATTTATATTACCTTTTAATGCCATTTTGTACAGTAGGAAAATTCCCCGCAGGGACTTTTTCATACTGACCCCAACTAATTTAGCTAGCTGCCTTATCCAAAATGACCCGACCATCTCCCCGTACACCTTGACAAAAACACAATATTAAACCAAATGCATCGATAAATCAGTTGTGTACACAAACATGGGGCACGAATGGATAAATTATATAAAACACCTGATGGATACGGCTGAAAAAAAAAACATTTCACTGAACTTGGAAGACTGCACCACAGAACATCTGATCGCTTCTAAAAATCTCATAAATAGAAAGTGAAACTATAAAGCGGCTACGTGTCTAATTATTTACTAGCCGTGGCCCCTTTTTAACCATCATCGAGCTGCTGGTTAGCTGGTACTGGGCTAGTAAAGTGCTGTACACACGAATGCAGTACAAAGTAAGCGCCCCGTTAGCTATGATCGACCACTCAATACAAAACAACCAGCCTGACTACTCGACATATGAGAAGCCGATCGTTTATCCTAGTGGAGAGAAAAAGGGGAAGAAAAACAGACACTATGACAATTAAAAAATTCACTAACGTAAAAAACTGCACCGAGCTTACAGACTTAACGATCAAGATCATTGTACACTTCCTACCAAAATCAAACGTGAAGTGTATAATATATATACCGGAATCAGCTTTCATCTTCCTGAATTTATATTCCGGCTTTTGTTTCCACAGCTCCTCTGGTTTCCACCGAGTTGTTATATATTTTTTTTTATCTAGAAAAGCCTGACAGTGCGCCGCACAGAGACGCCGCCATCTTGGATTGGCCGTCCGCTCCTTAAAGCGACAGCGGCACGAATTCCTCATTCATTTCCAAAAATACTGAAATCAAATATTTACTTTCAGGACATGAGCATATGCGTTTGTGGTATTTAAGAAATCATATCAACAATGCTCCTCGGGTGCGTAATAACTTTAATGTGCGTACGAATGCTTTGTTATAATAATACTTTTGAATTTGAAATAAACCCAATAGAAATTCCGATGGCTCGTTTTGGCAAAATGAACGGACATGACGACGCTAAAGAGGATTTCGGCTCCTGTTTTTTACATATCGAAGACTGGATAGCAGTCATCTGGATTTCGGAGAAGTGTGGTCTGTGCCTCCTGATCTGTCGTAGTATGGAGCGGTGGCTTTAAAAATATCTTTGATGTACTGGTTAAACCCCAAGCAAATATATGTATCACGGTTTCAGATACTTAATATTTCCCAAATTAATAATCTCTCTGCAAACTTGATAGCCACTTTGCAATAGCTAAGACCACACAGTTTTGGCATTTTCCCAGAGGAGGTTCGACAATGTAATCTCAGTTCAGTAGGCGCTGCTAATGTATTTTAATGTGATTACAATTTATCCACTTACACGATGCTTCTATCCGAAACGATTTAAAATACAGGGAGGAGTTACAATTTGTATGTACCCCCCTGGCATGTGAACCCAGGATATTCCCGTTGTTAGCAGGACACACTGTTTGTGGAGCTACGAGAGCCGTGACATATGACTTTTGAAATAATTAAGTAAGGGTTCAAGAAAATAAAACCGCAAGTGACAATATTCGACTGAAACCATCCGTTTGCTGGAGAGCGACATATGAAGAGCGACCTACGCTGGGACCACTAGGGGGCACTACAGACAATAAGCTAGCTTTGTTTGGTAGGAACGGCCTGGTAAATTTCCTAGAATAAATGCTTAAAGGTAAATACTTTTCCACGGGTCTTAGAAACAGGTTTGGTAATATCCAAGGCATCTTATGTATAATCGAAAATGAAAGCTTGCCCATATATTACATGGTTTGGTCAGTACCATAGAAACTGAGGAAGAAACTGGAGTTAAGTAACCCATAAAAGTTGTTTGCTATAATTGTGGTCATACTCATGATCTAATTTCAGCAAGAGCACTAGAGTGGCACTTATGCTGGGCAGCACTACAGTAATTGAGTAGCACTGTTTGAAAATCAGTGTCTGACTCTTGTATCCTACGCATCACCTTGTGTACCAAAACACACAAAGAAAAAGTCATTCAGAAGGCAAGTGTATAGAAAAAAACACAAAAATCATATAAACAACTTCACCCACTCTACATAAAATGCAATTATATTTAACATTGTAGATCCCTGTTATAAAGCACACAACCTGGGCTTTCTTTTTTCAAAAATGGCATTATGAGAAACATAAATAGTAAATCCAGAAACGGTGCCAATCAAAACAAAACATCTGAAAGTAATTCACAGCTGGGCACGTGGCCCTGTGCTTGCAGTAGGGCTTATCGGTCACTGTCATACTCCTCAATGACAAACTCCTCCTCGTCCAGTAAGGCCTGGGCGGCAGTCGGCTGCGGCTGGCTGGAAGGCAGGTCCGTTGTTGCTCCCTGACTGCTGGGGAGTTCTCCAGGGGGGTCAGTTGCTGCAGTCAATGGTTCCGCTAGTCCCAGTTTGGTGACGGTAGCAGGAAGCGTGGCATCCTCTTCATCGCTTTCCAGGTCCAGCAAGCCCGGTTCTTTGTCAGTAAGAGCTTCAAATTTCAGCCTACAGTAACCCATGGGGGGACAATCATCCAGCATCAGTGATGGCCTAAATTAGGGCAGATTCAATTACAGACCAAATTTTTCCAGAATGAATAACTAATGTGTGTTCACCTTAACAGGTATAACAAATGAGGTACATTTAATAAAAAATAAACATATACAGCCAGTTAAGAAATCTAATTACATCCACGAGAAACATGAAAACACATTTCTGCTCCAGTAATGTTCCTGTTACGATAAAAATGCTAATCTTGCTGTGAACAGTCATTTAAACAGGACCTTGTGTCACCTTGACTTACAGCATCATTGTGTTGTTTACAGGTAACTTTCACCTACCTTCCATGGTATCTCTTGAGGGGCATTCGGCCGACATCTTGGATGAAAGCTATCTGAGCTGTTCAAAGAGAAATGCAGTTCTGTAAATGCAACAGCCAGCTGGGAGAAGCCACAAGCAATTCACACTCGGTTTCTGAATGTCTGGTACTTCCTGAACATCCAGATTGGGAAGGAAGCAGAGAGGAAGGTAACCAAGCAAAGTGCTTCTGCTGCAAACTATATTTGTTTCACATTTCCACCAAAATGAAATGTCATCTTTTTGGTTATACGACCTTAAAAAGAAGTCATATCATTGTTCCTGAACAATAATTTATGTAAATTAACAGCTATAATTATCTCTAATTTTTATGTTCCAAGATGTTACCTTTGGCCATCACAGGGTAGGTGAACCTATATGAAGTGTCTCCACTGTAACACCACTAAAGCAGAGTAGGCATCTCGCCATGACTGCTCACGTCTGATGTTAAGCTATTGTGGGGTGTATCATTCCCATGGTGTCACTAAGACTGTGTAGTGAGGGTCTTGCCTTGATTCCTCATGGGGTTGGTGAGCTGGGCAAGATATGGCAGCAGCTCTGTCTGAAGACTCACGGGCGTCAAGCAAAAGCTGACAAAGAGAGATTTGGCAGCCTGGCAATTTTCTCTGTACTAGAAAAAAAGAGAAAAAGGGGAAACTCAGATGCTGACGTTAATCAACCAATTGGGTAAGAACAATTTCAAACAAGTTAACGTTGCTTTTGAAGCAACTGAGCCCATCTGTATGCAAATCGATGTATTCAGTAGCAGCATTGTATACATTTTGCTGTCACATACACAAACATACACTGTACATCTGAGCAGTGAAATGCTTAATCAGTAGGGCTGGGCGATATCACATCAATATTATTGTGCATGGACTACAAATCTGCTTAAATTGTGATTGTAAATAATGTCCATATAGTATTGAACAACTGGCATCCGGCCAAATGTTTTGCCCGTCACCTGAAGCCCTGGTGATTATTGAACATGCACGATATGATATCTATGTGATATTGCCTAGTGCTATTAATCAGGTACCCGACATCAGTCCTGCTTTTTACCTTTTTGCTCACGAGTAGCCAATGGGGCTTGTGCAAGGGCCTGAAGCCTGTGCAGGTCTGAGTGACAGCTGAGGCCCGGGCTGCATTGGCGTGCATCAGCCCCCTAGTGGCCACAGAGGAGCTGTACTCCCTCATGGTACACCGCGACTGGAGGAATTAGAGAACACCGGAATGAGGAAGCCACCATTAAAAATGCAGACAGACACAGGAGCTGAGGGAGATCCCTCATACTACTGGTAGCATCTTATCAGAAAAATGCCACAATGACTCGTCTGTTGGTTTCTACCATATGGGACAGTCTTCATTTACATCAACAAGTCTTAGCCACCCAACGTCCTGTCCGTGGATGTTGCTGTTTTCCCCCTCCTCGGACCACTCTCCGTAAGTACTCACCACGGCGGAGTCCTGCACTTTCAGAGATGCTCTAACCCAGTGGTCCTAATGATTTGGCGCGTATCAAAGTCACTTGGGTCTTTAACCCGTTCCATTAATTCCATATACAACAGGTCAACTACAAGTACCGAATGTTAGATTACCATCAAATATATCTCAGAGCCTGTTAGGTGCCGTTTTTACAAGCTATTTGACGTTACATGCATCACACAGGAATGGTCATAATGTTTTGGCTCATCGGGGTATATCTCAGTTTATATTGAGAGGGTCAGAGATCGCAAGCATATTATGATACTAGAGAATATAGCTTACAGTCCAGTCCGTAGTGAGAAAATCTGCATCAGACAAATACTCGCTGGCCCGGGCCACATCCTCCATATCGGCAAAGAAGTCAACGTAGTTCTGATGCAGGTAGAGGTTGAAGAGCTCAGCTGACATATGGGACTTTTCCACTACCAGCTGACGAGAAGAGAGACGACAAGCATGTTTTTCAAACAGGGGCCTTCTTTCGACTGTCTTCACACAAGCATGGGGCCGTGATCCCACATACCTCAGGATCCACCAGCAGCTTGTCTCTTCGGTGCTCTGATAGATGGGCAGGCAGCTTGGACAGCTCTGGCTCACTGCAGTTCTCTCCTGAGGACCATTAACATGTCACATCGCAGTGGAACACAAGGTAGTCTTCTATCATCAGAAAAACAGAAATCAAAGAGAGAGACACACACTGCCAACAGGTTCCAACTCACTTTTGCAGTAAAGTATCTTCCCCAGGGCTCTAAACAGAAAGAGAGACGCGTCTTTGCCCCCAATGGCCTGAGACTGAGCATCCTGCTTGTCAGAGCTCTTTGTGGATTTACTCCTGCTTCTTCCTTTGGAGACACTTCGACTGGATGACGCAGACACCGGCTTGTTCTTCAGTGGTGCCCAAAAATTGGTTTGTACTGAGCAATCTGAGGAAACAGAAGCCCAAACTTACACGTATCCCTTTGCCAAAAAGGAAAGACCAGCAACCAGAAGAGGAATGGGTGTGAACTGGATAAACTACATAAGTATGTATCTTAAGTTAACAGCATCAGGTTGAAATGTCAAATATCTGGATATCAGTCTGACCTTAACTATGACACAATAAATGCTGATTCTTACATTTGCATTTCTATCTGCACAGGCAGGAAGAGTGTAATAATACATCTTGGCAAGTTATTACACAATGCAACAAATTTACATTAGATAAATGTAGGTACATTTTCAGGGATGCGTTTCCCGCAAGCTTTGTGACACTAAGTAGTTTGTCATCTAGTACTTAAGATTATTTGTTGATTAAATGAGTGTTTCTCGAAACCCTCTGTAACTAAAATAGTTCATAACTTCATTCATGAATAAACGAGAGATCTGACTCACTCCTTGTTTTCCAAGTCGTTCTTTATTTGAATGCTTGCCTACTCTATCAGAGACAGAAGTCACCCAAAAAACACACTCATGCTGTTTTTTGGACAATGTAATAATGATAAGTTAATGTTGCAATATAAAAATTATAATATAGGCTAGAAAATTTGTTACATTTTGTCAGTTATTACAGAATGCAGTGTTACAATGTGTGTAACAATGCATTATGTAGTAACGCCGCATTGTTACATAGAGGGATACCAGCATATTATGAAAAGCCACAATAGTCTTAAAAACACTTCTAAAGACTGATGGAATTACACATTGTACTAAAACACAGTACATAAGATTTGATTTATACTGCTGCTTAACAACAGACAGCACGTTTTGATAGATATACAGGTTCTGGTAAGTAAAGGACTGTGATTCTCCCACAACAAAATCCGAGCGCACGTGATGAATATGACAGCATGACTGTGCAGAGAGCCCTCACCTGTCAGGGAGAGGAACTGCAGGTTGTTGATGGCTCCCCTTATGTCCCCTGAGCTTCCAGTGCACAGCAGGTCCAGGGTCTCTTTGTCAGGCACCATGATCCTGCCTCCACTCTAAGACAGAATAAAGGAAAATCAAACAAGCATCACACGAGGGACTGTCATCCAGATCCCATCAATCTGTCTCTGCATCAAGACATGATGCAACAACAGGGAGTAACTCAGCAGTCAAATGCCCAAATACTTCTTTTTTGGGGGGGGGGGGGGGGGGTATGTATAAAAATATAATTCACTCAGTACAGCTGGGTTACATTAGATAAAACTGAGAGTCTTAACTTTAAACACATGGTTTGATTTCAAATCCATTGTGGTGTTCAGAGCCAAACTAAATGTGTCACAGTCCAAATACTTATTAATTGTACAACATTCCACCTGAATAATTTCTCTTGACACAATATACCAATACTAATACTAATTACTAATCCATATACATTCAAAACACCGTGCACAGAATAAATTCCATTTATAGTTTGAACATATCCTTCCACAGAGATGACGCCTGTTTGACACATTTTGGAAACAAGAAACCGGTAAATTGAAATAAAAGGCCTTGTATCAACAGACCGCAGAATTAAAAGCATTTCCATCCTCAGCACGTCTCTCCAGCTGACAAGAGTGGCCATCTTACCCCGCTCGCTTCCTGGGCCACAATCCTATTCAGCGCTTTCATCATGCTAGTGGGTGCCACGGGATTGAAGCTTTAAAAGCAGCAGAGCAAAGAAAATTATTCAAACAATATCAAAATAATAATTTATACAGTGACTGGGCAGCATCAAGAACAGAGTCAAATTTCTATCTCTTTGTACATGTATATATCCAAAGTCAATCTGTATGATGGATTTACCGAACGGAATAACCCTTCTGAAAATTAATGCAAACCATTTTATTCACAGGTACATTTCCACTTTGTGCAACTGTAAAAATTTGTGGCACATACCATATATTATACTGTCATCATATAAAAATAATTTAAATGTATTAGATGACATTTATATATAATATATATATGACTAAAAAGTCACACACTTCAATATTTTGTAGGATTGCCTTTGGCTTTGATTATGGTGCACATTCATCAGTAAATTGTTCCCACATGCTTATGCAACATCTCAACATTTTTTTCACCCAGATTTGCATTCATTTCTTGTTGAGATCTTGTATTGATGATAGGTGAGTTGACCCACTCCAAAAAGTCCTCTTCAGCACATCTCAAACACTTTCAATGCGGTTAAGGTCAAGACTCTGTGGTGGCCAATTCATGTGTGAAAATGATTCCTTATGCTCCCTAAACCACTCTTTGACAATTTGAGCCCCATGAATCTTGGCATTATCATCCCGGAATATGCCCGTGCCATTAGGAAAGAAAAAGATCCACTGAAAGAATAACCTGGCCATTCAGTAGATTCGGGTTCTCAACTGACGTCACATTACTGCTGCATAAAGTTGCTGAGCTATAATAATGATCCAATAATTGGCTCTTAGCTACTTGTTGATTTAAATTCCAATGGTGACTTTTTAGGCCAGGCAGTGTACCTACCTTATATTGCAGATTCCAAGCTCCTCCTGAAGCTCCTTAGGGAAAAGCTGCCGGGAGCCAGCATCTCCACTGGGGCTGTCTGACACTATCAGCAGCAGGGGACACTTGCCAGTCTTGACAAAATTTCTGGGTGAGGAAAGACAGAGAAACGACCTTTCGGCTGGGCTCCATTCATTTAGAGTTTATAAACTACTGTTGATATTTATATTATTTCCAACGTGTAAAAAAAATAATATGACACTTATTATACTGAGAATTCTTTTTTTTATCTTACCTCAAAATACCATGAAGACATTCTGGCTGTCTATAAAACTGATTAGGGAAATCCTGTCAATCAGAGAAGTTCACACATATTACTAATAATTCATTCAAATTGTTAAATCCTTAAACTAAACCCAAGGTATGGGCTATAGATTACTTTGAATATTTTTTCCTCATTTTAATTAAGCAAGATGTTAAAAACACATACATGTTCAGTGACCAATAGTAAAGTGGGCTTACCTCAATGAGGATGAGCTTCTTGCTGCCTGTCTGGCTACCCCCCAGCATCTGGAGAGGGCTGTACTTATTTGCCCTGAGTAGAAATTCCTGGAACAGCACTGTCTGAGACCCACCAGAGAAGCTATTGAACCTTGACTCTGTCAAAGAAAAGCAAGCTGATACTTATGACTGCCCAGCTCAGTAGACAAACCAAAATCGCTTAAAACTAAAGAAACGTTTGACAATTTTTGCAGGACTGATTCTGCAGTTAACAACAACTGAGCAAAGTGAACTCATTAACATGTTGTATACGGTGCACAAAACCTGGGGTGCAAGATTCATTGACAAGTCACCAAGTCACATGCCATTCACATATACCAGAGAACCCCACCCATTAAATTTCATGTTGCGCCTCATACCCAGGTAAACAGAGTGTCTTTAGTTACTGCACCTACGATACAGCATAACTCATCAAATTACACTGATACAAGTGACAGTAGTGGCTCACCAGGGTCAAACGACTGTCTAAAAGACTCCTCTGTCTTGAACTCAGAGAAAGTGGAGGGGTTGGACCACTCCTGAATCAGGCAGCCTAGCTCTCTGGCTAAAACCCGAATGGTAGCAGTCTTCCCACATCCAGAAGGACCTGTCAGCAGCAGAATAGCACCACCCTAGGGAGAAATAAATACGACATCACGCATTTTTTGGACTATGTGTACAGTGTAATAATATTTCATACATTTACCTTTATTGACTTAGCATATGCTTTTATCCAAAGAGACATACAGTTAAAAAAGCAGAGTCAGCCAGTCCCTGGAGTAATTAGGGTGAAGGCTGAGGGGGGTGGGGCTGAGGGCACCTCAGGTCGCCCCACTGGAATCGTGAGGTTGGGGGAGGAGGGCAATTATCAAATAGTGAGCCTCTAACTTTGCACAGTACTAACGCAATAAGTAACTTATTAGTGACGCTCTGAAATGCTACTAAATAAATCGCGATTCATTCATAATACTGGGAATATGTAGTTTCACAGACATATTGTTGCATTTTTTTTCTGGTTTGTGCAAAATCATGCAGAATAACATACAGTCAGTTTGCACACCACCAAGGTGACTCTTGATTGATCCTGTGGGGGATGGGTAATGTTTTGATGCTTAAGTGCCAAATAAACACAAATGGAGAAGTAAATGTATAAGCCATCAGGTGTCCAGTTTAGAAAAAAAGAATAAAAGGAGAAACAGACAAAAGATAAACATATGCAGCTATTTAATCTCTTTATGAGTGTAATATTATGCATCTAATGAAATAGGCTAGTACAACAGTAATGTTCATTAGTCAATAAGAGTTTAATAATTCAATTCACATTTTTATATACTACAGTTTGTTTTTGGTTATGTTGAATATATTTTTATATTCATCTGGTGATAAATTTTATCATTATTTATGTCATTCTAAATGTCTTAAAAGTATTAGAGCGTCAGTTAGTGGGAGAAGTTTGTTGCTGTTGTTGTTTGGGGGGGGGGGGTGAAGGGGGAGTTCGCCCGGGGCACCTCACAAACTAGAACTGCCACTGTTCCGATTACAGGCTCAGTCCTAACACTCAGATGCACACACCACCCCTCTCCACAAAGACACGTACTGTTTTTTGGACACCGCTGTCGATGTGCGATTTCAGCCAGCTCTCAACCTCCTTCATCTTCTTCGGATGAACTGCAAGGTCAGCCTTCAAGGCATGTACAGAATGAAATTATATTCAAAATACAATTATAAATATGGGTGGTGATCAGAGACATATACAAAGCAAAATATACTACCTTTAACCACAGATAAACTGGAAAAGGGGTATGCATATGATTTCTACATATAAGGACACAGCACCTGTGTGTGGGGGCAGTACTTGTCCACCCAAGGTTCATCCTGGCATTGCTGGTCTTTCCTAAGAGCATTCTCAGATTCTCGTGATTGCGAAGTCCCTTTTCTTTTCAAAGGTTGTTTGCTGGATGACGTAGGCCTTTTTCTGCACTCTCTGGCGTTTGTTGTCTTTCTCGTAGAGAGCAGATTCTGTTCAGAGCCACCGAACAAATCGCCAAAAGCAGGCTCCACCCAACTGTTCCCCTAGGATACACAACGCAACACCTTGAGGTGGTGACTTTAACGAATGGACATGCCGTGAGCCTGTTAAAATCCCATACTCTGAAGAAATGTTAAAATGAGAGCACTAGCTAAAAGTACGAGCCTAAAAGGAACATCATGATTAAACGTTTCGCCAAGAAATTGCAAATAAGACGCTCTGCAGTGTTGAAACAAACAGATGATATAGAAACATAAAGATCGTCGCTTACCTTACTTGAAGGCTTTCTTTCGATAGAAAGTTTTGACATTATCGGTTGTGGCGTATTAATGGTGGCATTCACTTAACTGGTGAAGTAACAGGCAGCTAAAATAAACAACAAAAACTTGAGTCTATTCGTATAAGAAAGGCAAATGAATTTCAGACGAAAAGTAAAATTTGATACAAATTTGATGGTGTAGAACTGAATGTACAACATACGTTTCAGCCATTACGTTATTTAATCCGTTGTTAATATTTTGAAATGTCAACAGCTAGTAATTGAAAAAAGTTGTTTGGTTGTGGCTAGGTTACAAACGTTTTAGTGCAACTGGATTTTGACAGTCTTGCAACTGACAAAATAGTTTCTAAATGAACTAAGTAGCCGTTTCTCCGTCACAAAGTTTTATTAAACAATCAACTTGCCTTAGTGACACCCAAAACTACTTCTGCCATATTACGCAATTTTAATTATTAATTGTCGGTTACTTTTTATTCTACATAGAAGTATAAACAGTCGATATATCCCTTTAAATATAAGGCCTTCGTGAAAAATGGCGCATGTTGATGACGTAATCAATGGGCTATACCAACCATATTCGTCGTTCGTGCTCATGTGGTGCAAGGCTTTCGCGCATGCGTATGCTGTTTGACATTAGACGGCGCCCCAGACGCATGCGTGCAAACAACACGTTAAGTCTTTGACCAGTCCCTGTACTGCATGAGAAAACATTTTTCTGCTCGTGGAGTACGCAGTGTGTCTGTCGTTGGTTTATTTTTTTTATTTTTTTTATAAAAGCTGCTCTTTTAGAAGACGCATGGCATGTCGGTTTCCTTTCCATCTCATATCACAAATTTGTTCGACCTGAACACGCTCCACTTTTCAATTCTATCGGCAGTCTGGAGATTTATTTCGGAGTATGACAGTATGGAGGGGGCGGCATGGTGGTGCAGTGGTTAGCGCTGTTGCCTTACACATCTGGGACCTGGGTTCGAGTCCCCGCTTGGGCTACATGTGTGTGGAGTTTGTATGTCCTCTCCGTGTCGTCGTGGGGCTTCCCGCCCAAAGACATGCTGAGACTGATTGGAGTTCCTAAAGTGCGTGTGCGTGTTCCCTGTCCCGTGCCCATTGCTTACGGGATAGGCTCCATTCGGATAAGCTGGGTGGAAAATGGACAGACAGCATGGACACTCATATGATGAGTAATGACATATGTAACAATTATTACTGGCGGCTGCCGTGATAAGTCGATGAAAAACTTTTGGGTTTGGACTAACGTAACGCATGCCATCTGACGTACGTGTTTTGAAATTATGTTTTGGTATACATCTTGTACTCTTGCAGGACTACTCACTGCTGTATGGACTTTTTTGTCGCCTTATATTTATATGTACTATCTGGTCGTCTCGAAACAGTAACATATAAAACTTTTGTTTAGTGCCTTTTTACTTTTACATATGTATTACATCTACATATTACTTTTAGTCATTCCTGAATTCCTCATTTGCCGGGCTTTACTGAGGTGGTATATCCCATGTGAACACCAGCGCCCCCGACCGTGAAGTAAAATTGGTTTGATCCCTCAGAAGATGGCGCCCTAGGGCGGTCTAATGGGTTGACTAGTACTTGGTATTTATTTATGACAGGGCTACAGAAATAATCCGAAGATAAGAAGGATGAGGACATTAATCTTCTTGATACCCCTTGATGAATTATACTGTGTAACTGTAGAAGAAAACTTGAAGAGATCCCCAAAGAACCTGTTAGATCTTGGATACATAAGACAGAACTGCAATCATTACAAGCTAAGGCCACTTAAAATTAATAAATTGTTTTACATAGCCGCCCGCCTCAATTTTTTGGTGCCGCCTTGATTTTTTTTATA
>JAODJU010000119.1:27478832-27525463 GCA_026776725.1 Gnathonemus echidnorhynchus | reverse complement strand
AAAATATAAAATATTAAATCCCCGACTCACCAATATTTTAGAAGTTTGAGTCATGTAAAACAATTTATTAATTTTAAGTGGCCTAATGTGAAAAACAAAACATTCAGTTCTTATTTTTAATTTATTTCAAGCTACGTTTCCCCTGTGACTGTTGCCAGGATAAGTGATGGAGGAAAGTTTCATTTCCTAGATGTACATCATTTTAAAATGGTAGAATTCCAGCATCTTCACAGGTTTTCTGTGGCCTACGAAGTAACACCTGGAACAATTTTCTGAATTTATAGATAAGCTGCAGAAGTATATGTATCACATATAATACATTATAGATGATCTTGTGTTTGATTAGTATCATATAGTTATATTATTTTCAGGCATTTCTCATTACCACAGCCTACTCTGATGTTGGTACAGTACAGACGTGAGAGAAGTACATGGACAACAAACTGAATGATGGATAAAAGCCCCCACGCCTGGCTAAAATTAAGAATTACTTTGGTTGCACTTTAAATATGAATAAACATTATACTACAACATAATAAAAATGATTGAAACACATTTTGTATTATAGCCACAGGATAATACTGTCATGTGGATGACTGAGATGTTGAAAGAATGCATGTTGGTGCTGCATTAAGAAGGCAGTGTATAGCTCAGTAGGTTAGGACTGTGAAGGTCACTGGTTCAAATTCTGTGGCCCGCAGACTAATGCTGCCATTAAACCCTTGAGTAAGGACCTTAACCTCAATTACTTCAGGGGCTTCAGGGGTGCTGGAGAGCAAAAAAATAAATAAAAAATTCCCACAGGGGTAAATAAAATATCTCTATTCTATTATACACTTTAAAAGAGACACAACATCCTAGTTTTGTCTTGAATAGGAGCACATGTCGATACTTTTTAGTCACGATACGTTTCAGTCCCGTGTACGTCACTACCGCCACCTGTACCCGCCCCACTTCACTGCACTGGTGATGGCGATGAAATTTCTCAGGTGAGCTCGTATCGGTGCGCGATGACGTAACGCCGCCGGGATGGGCCGGTCACGTGCTCTTATTCGCTCGCAGCCGCTGAACCAGCGCTTGGCTGGGAGACGCGCATGGAAATTCCTGGAAAAGTTCCTTTTCCAGATTAAGGTAAGAAAGCTCTTTCGGAATGATAATGTAGCTGTCACTGAAGACGCTATAGGAACGGCAAGTATAAAAAGTAGTGCGACTTTGTAAACGTTCTGAACCAGGTATTGGAAATGTTCTCAATTGTCCTGGGAAAAAAGTGAGAGGAAGTTTCTTATTCGTTTCGGTACAACGCCACAGAACAAACCGACTTTGCCTTAAAATAACCATTCGCAAAATTCTCATAACTGGTGTAACATATAAAGCACATTTAACGTATAGCTAACTTGAATGCCAAGTATCGGGGTATTTAACTTAAAAACAGTGGAAGGCGGAAATGTGCGATTGTAAAGAATCCAAAGTACGCGGGTTAAACCTTTTTCTGTTATTAAAACACGTTATCTCACTTAATGCTAGGTATATCCATCCATTTGTCTCCAAAATGCTTATCCTGGACGTGGTCGTGGTACTAGTTTCAGTAATATATTGGGATTATAAAAATTGGAAAAAAGGTATTTTAATATAACATTGCGTTACTGTACTTCGGATACTTAATCATTATATGTACAAGTATAAATAAATATTGTCCACTATATAATTACAACATTATCTGTATATACATTTCAGAGATCAGTAGTTTTTTTAATTTCCCTTCTAGATTAGTAGATTAGTAGAGTACATTTTCTTAACCTCAGGTAGCAGCAATAGTCATTCTGTATTTTCATGTGAGGCGTAGCATTTTTATAGCTACATGACTCAGTTTGTTGAAAAACTTTTTTTGTTCTTTTTTTTTTATGGTGTGTGTAGTTTTAGTGATTCGTAATTTCAGAGCCTCGTAACTCCCACATCCGTTTAATTAACAATGTTTTCTTAGTTCATTTGAAAGCACGTAAAGATGACTTACTACCTAATTAGCAATTTGACTGAAAAGATTAGCCACATGCCTTTTTTAGGTGTGGAACAGTATTAAAAATAAACACTTTTTGGGGGGTGCTGAGCTTATGAAGGGAAACAAGTAGCAGTTCAATGTTTTATATACCATAATACACATTCAACTTTATTTCATTATTAAAAAAATAACTTGTTATTCCAAGCCCTTTACTGTTTTGTTACATAGCCAAAATAAATTTTAAAATGCATGAAAGTTAGACATGCAAAAGTTGATTGAAAAAGTATTTTTTTTGTACTTCTCAAAAAGCTATAACTGGTCTATGTAGCTGTAGGCCTAATAATAATATATTACAGCTCTTAAGAAAACACCTTGAATTATGTGTTTTGCTACCTGTGATATGTGTGTTTTAAATGCTTCTGAGCTCTGAGTGGTCTAATTCACACGATAGACTTCCTCAAAATCAAAAATGATGGAAAAATCTTCTTTTCAGAATTTTGTTGGATTAAAATTGAGTGACCTTACTATTTCCATGACAGACCTTGACCTGCATGTCTCCCATGCAGGGGACTAACTTTAGGTACGGTTTGTGTAGCTCGACTGCAAGAGAATGCCGGCTTTGCTCAGTTGCTACATGTGAACGAGGTATGTAGTCTGACACGTTCATTTTTCTGTGATTAACATACTCTGAAGCCAGAAATGCATGTGTGTCAGTCCTGTTCACCTCATAAACTTTGAGTTCGGCCATTCTCTTCAGACCTCTCTCAGTAGGTAATTTTCACTGATTTTTTTTAAATTGTAAATTTCTTTCACAAATCTTGGTAAACTAGGCACTGTACTGTGTGAGAGCAGTGTTGCTGTTTCTGTGGTGTTTGACCCCCCCTCCCCCCCCCCCCCATTGCTGCTTCACTTGTTGACCTTGTTTATTTGTTGCCATTGTGGGTGTGTGAATATTATGGAAGCACATTTGCCAGTGTGATGAGGAAAAAAAATCTAACTCATTATAATGAGAAACTTTTTTTTTGAAATAATATCTTAATAATGACTTAGTTTCTCATTGTTATGTTTTCAAAAAATTTACCGTATTATAAGACTGTTTTGGTAACTATTTTTAGGGGGAAAAAAATTAGAATATCAAATCTTACCTTTATAAAGAAAAATAATTTTACTCAACAAGAACATATAAGAAGTTCAACATAACGATTAAAGCAACCAGGCAATCACATTACAATAGGTGTATTAAACAGCAAACATTCTAATAGACAAATCTATTATTGGGGGGGGGGGTAGATAATCAATATTACAAGCTCCAGAATATTTTTGATATAACAGACCCACATAAAGACGGCAAATAAATGTATTATGGCAAGTAGTTGACTCATTTTAATAAGGAAGATGAAGGATCTTTTAAAATTACTCTAACGGCCAATATCTGTTTAATACTAGCAGCAGCACAGACAGGGAAGGTAACAATTAATGCAACATCCACAGCTAAACACTGATAAAACACATGCATTGCATGGCAAATACACGAGTCTTACGACATTTACAATTAACATAAATACACATTAATGTCACTTTTTAAAGATACACCTGGCACAGTGCAAAGCATGCTGGTAACCGCATGATTATTCCCACTGACCAACCCCGCAGAGTTATCTAATATATCAGCCAATCATGGACAGTGGGTGGGATCACGCTTATACGATGATGTATTGCTAAGATGTCTGTTACATTGATTACATTTGATTATGCAGCCACCTTTTAACCAGGAGCCAGATAATTTATGCATTCTAATGTTGTATGTCTATAATGACATATAAATTATAATTCTTTAATATAAGATGACCACAGGTTTTTAGATGTTATTTTTTTGGGGGGAAAAACCACCGTCTTATTTTTGAGCCAAATCAAATATGAGAACCTTTTTCAAATTAATGATTCATTATTTTGAGATGCGTAGTATTTTGAGAGTCATTATTTCATGAAAGTTTCTCATTGTTTCGTCAAACTATAGTCACTGTTTTTAGATCGAAAGTTATTTTGAGAAACTTTCTCATTGTAATAATTTACAGGGTCTTCATTTTTCCCCATCACATTTGTGGAAATGGGCGTCCATAGAATATAGCTTTAAAAGTGCTACACAGTTGTGGGGGGGGGGGGGTTGGATAATTTCGGTCCATTAATGCACTGATAGGAGCTTTGTCTTCTGTCCTGTCCATCAGTAGAGATTCTTTCTTCATGTACTTCTAGAGCTCGACACGCTCCATGTCTTCTGAAGAAGGGTTGTCTGGTCATTTTAACCGGGGTAGGGCCGCTCCCCACTATGACCAGGTTCCCATAGGCTCCCTGCGGAGAGATGACCCTCCCCCCCTCCAGCATCAGTTTGCTGCCAGCCTGGCCATGAGCTCTGAGCCCCTGCCCCCTCCTCCGCTCCCGGAGGATCCCCCTGTGGGGCCCGAGTTTGACCCCAGTGACAGTGAACCAGAGTTGGATGCCATTAACATCAAACCCGTTCACCGCTTCATCCCCGATTCCTGGAAGAACTTCTTCCGGGGCAGCGGGCGCAGCAGCGACAGCAGCAAGCCGCAGTCCGCTCCCGACGACCAGCCCAACGGCAGCAGCAGCAGCAAGGGTATCCGCTGCTCGCCCCCACACACCTCCTCGGCCCCCAACTCCTTCCTGGACCCATACGGAGGATCGGGAGGCAGCTACAACACTCAGAAGGAGCAGTTGGCGCTCCTGCACAATGGCCCGCCAGAGTCCTGGGACGGCCGGACGCAGCACACGGCGCTGACCTACAGCGAGCGCGTGGAAGAGTACAACATGCGCTACGCCTACATGAAATCCTGGCCGGGTCTGCTGCGCATCCTGGGCTGCGTGGAGCTGCTGCTGGGGGCGGCGGTCTTCGCCTGCGTCTGCGCATACGTCCACAAGGACAACGAGTGGTTCAACATGTTCGGCTACTCGCAGCCGCAGATGTTCAGCATGTACGGCGGCAGCAGTGGATCGTACTACAACGGGCCCCAGACGCCCTTCGTCCTGGTGGTGGCCGGTCTGGCCTGGGTCGTCACGGTGATTCTGCTGGTACTCGGCATGAGCATGTATTACCGCACGATCCTGCTGGACTCCAACTGGTGGCCGCTTACGGAATTCGTCATCAATTTGGTGCTGGCCGTCCTGTACATGGCAGCCGGGATCGTGTATGTGAGGGACACCATCCGCGGTGGCCTGTGTTACTATCCCATCTTCAACAATGGGATCAACGGGGCCTTTTGCCGCACGGAAGCCGGACAGACCGCCGCCATCATCTTCCTCTTCGTCACCATGCTGGTCTACTTGATCGGTGCCATCGTTTGCCTTAAGCTGTGGCGGCATGAAGCTGCCCGCAGGCTTCGCGAGAGCCTGGGCCTTGAGGTGAGAGACTTCCCACCTGTTAACCTGGCAATTCTCAAAGGAAGAGTCATTTACTGCAAAATAGAGGTTGCCATAGGTAGTCTGCTTAGTATAGTTAGTTGCTTAGCGACCGAAGGATGAGTTCAGTCTCTTCTGCGGCAGTTGTGAATGAAATCACCTTTGCAGATAATTTCAGTCGCAATGCGTTATTTTGGGGTGACTATCCATATCCTGAGATGCGTTGAAATGTACACACACTGGTTTGCCAATGATGTAGTAATTGTTTTATTATGTCTACCATGAAACATCAGTAAATCAATTTCACCTCTTCTTTCTTTTTTTTTTTGTTTAAAGACGGCCCACTCTGCTTCAAGATCCTTGGTAAACATTTGATGTTTCTCTTTCTCTCGTAATTTGCATTTTGTACAACAAATACCTTTATGAGTCACATGACAATGAATGAATTATAATGAAAATATATGTAGTCTCTCAGAATACCTTGTTGTAAATATAGATAAGCTTTAGTTTCTGTTGATAACAGGAAATCTATGTACAGCCGATCCTTCTGCATTGTCAGGGTAAGGGGTAAAATATTTTACGCATTTATGAGATACTAAATATTTAAGGTGTCATATGCTGGCTGTGTTGTCTGTGGCTTTCGCAAAACTCCCAAATTACTTATGCTGACCCCACGATGTATCGAATCACCGATGGGGAAAGCCTCTGCAGAAGGGTCAACTGTATATGTCAGGGTTATTCAAATCACAGTCCTCGATGTCTGAGCACTGCTGGTTTTCCAGCCTTCCTTTACCTGTCAGTCAGGTGTGAAGCCTCTGACCAATCAGAATCAGTAATTATTAAAAAAACTAACAGGGAGAACTGAAAACACGGCCTGGATTTAGATTTGAGGTCCAGATTTTAAGAACCCTGGTATATGTCATATCTACACACCCACAAGTTCATTTCTTTGCCTAATGTAGCTGTAGTTCCCACAGTTCAGTTATTTATACTTTTGTTCGGCTGAAATCATGCCTAAGGCGACTGCCCTTATGTAGTCTCTTACCTTTTTTTTGTGCCCCATGCTATTGCCATGTAGATTGTCCCAGGTTCCAGGGCCCCTGAGTCTAGGCACAATTATCCTGGTACCGTGGAGATTGAACCAGTTGCTGTGGAAACGCAGCCAGAAATCCTAAGAGGACACATTCCTTCTGGACACATTCCAAAACCAGTAGTCATGCCAGACTACATTCAGTAAGTGTTTGCTTCAGCAAAATGCTTTTCTTCGTGGTGGTTTTTAATGGTCTGGGCTAGCAGACAGCACTGAAAGCCAGGTCACATCTCTTTATTCCTCTTGTGAAAAATGCAAACCATTATGCAAAACCTTCTTTGTTTGGTACATGACTCTACTTATTTTGTCCAGTATCCCCAACTAGGATCCCCTTGAATTTAAATGTTTCGTTGGCGTCTGTACTTCTGTTTAACCTGTACTTTGCTGGCAGGTATCTAACCGGAAGAAAATGTGCTTAAGACTATTTCTTAGCCATTATCTCAGTCCTTAGCCTTATTTCCCTGCCTGATTATCGTACACGTCCTTCCCATTGCAGGAAGTACCCCAGCATTCGGACAGATGAGGAGCGAGACCAGTACAAGGCGGTGTTCAACGACCAGTATGCAGAGTACAAAGAGCTGCACGCGGAGGTGAACGCCACCCTTAAGAAGTTCGATGAGCTGGACGGGATGATGCGCAACCTGCCCCAGAACACTATCGATCAGACGGTAGAACCTCTTCACCCCCCTTCTGCTTATGTGTGAACAGGAGCACAGAGTAACAGCTGTTGAATCCAAAAACACATGCTGTGGCCGTTTTTTAGAAATACTTTTGCTGCCTGATAAACTGAACGCTTTTCCCTCAATTGCTTGATGTAAAAGGAGCCTCTCTGGTATTTGGTATAATGGTTCTGTTTTTGGTCATGAAATAAGTAGCTTGCTGAATGGTTTTTGCAGTCCTTGTTGTAGACTTAGAGGTGGGCGATAAATCGATTTTATCGATTAATTCGAATTTATAGTTCAGGACTATGTGTTTTTATGAAAATCGATTTTATTACTTATTTTACACGAGCGCCAAAAGCGGAACAAAAGCGACACACCGTTCTTCACGGGTAAATTAGCGCAGCACACAAACACTGTAGCGGATTCACAAACAACGTGGCAGTGGTTCGGTTTTGCGCCGTCAGACACAGACCAAACAAGTCCTCACTGCAAAGTCTGTTTAAAAACTACTGCAACCAAAGGAAGCAGCACGATAAATTTATTCCAGCACCTAAAGCAGAGGCACACAGTGGAGTGGGAGAAGTGCAACTCCCAGCGAAATGAAAATAGCTGCAGTACCAGCACAACATCCAGAGTTAAGCAAGCAACCGTCCCTGACACGTTTTCAAACCGTGTGCCATATGATGAGAATGGGGCACGATGGAAGGTGATGGACGTTGTCGCGATGTATGTTGCAAAAGACATGGTGCCCATACATACTGTGGAAAAGCCGGGATTCATTAACATGCTAAAAGTGTTTACAATGGCGTGGTCTGTCATCTCCCTTACAAGCATCTTTTTTGGCTTGTCAGATTGCACTTTAACTCTAAAGTAAAAAAAAATAATAAAATAAAGTTAAAACTTGTTTTGAACCATTTATTTGTCATCTGTAGTTTGATTTTGAGTAGGGGAGGGGAAAATCGATTAAAATCGAAAATCAGATTTATTGTGAAAAAAATCTGAGATTTTATTTTTAGGCCATATCGCCCAGCTCTATGCAGACTCTGACAAAATATGCCTCCTTCCTTTCAGGAACGAGATCGTGTTAACAGAATCCTTCAGGAGTATCAGAAGAAGAAAACTGTAAGTGTTGAAATGTAGCCATCTGCCCATTTACCACACCTGATTGCTCACCCTGCACTGATGTGTTGAAATGCAAATGCCCACAGCCCCTCCTACCCCCCCACCCAGCCCAGTATCTGTAACACCCAGTTGGAGCAGAACCTAAAGAATTTGTGTCTTGAAGACTCTACATAAATCTTGGTTGTTATGTGCAGCATCACAAATGCAGTGCTTTCTGTGTTGGAGGACAATAGGGCAGAGCCAGATTGGATGGGCGAGGGAGGTCTCTCAGTAGGTTCTCACAGTAATCACGGTTTTGTTCCTGAGGGACCCTGGCCGTTTATAGCCTCTGAGGCTCTTGCGCTCAGTTCCTGGTTGTTGAAACTTGAAACTCGGGGAGGAAATAGGAGGGAAGGTAGTGTATTCCCCTCTAAGCCGACACAGAGCTGAAATGAACCTGAACTGTTACTGATTTCTGGCTGTGTACCTTAGAGGCATATTTCCGTTAGTCACAATTCAATTTTTTTTTTAAAAAAAAGGGGAAATTTTGATTTAGCTTGCAGTTCTTATATAGATATAAAATCAGACATGTAGTGTTGGATTGTAATTTTTTTCCCCCTCATGCTTCAGGTCTACAACTGAAATGGAGTTTATTCTATTTTAGTTTTATGCAACTGTTTGACAGAAATCTGTGTAATATTCCTGGCATCCCTCCATAATTGATTCTTCTCTGGAAAATGCATGTAATTTTTTAGTATATATCAGATCCCAGGAAGAAGCAGTGTGGAGTAAAGGTCCCATGGTCTGGCTTTATAACCAGAACTGATTTGTACTGTTCGTTGTGACATTGAACTGCTTCCTATAATCTAAACAAATGATGTAATGGATGTAGCTGATTGACTCAACTGATGTTTGTGTTGCTTTTTGGTAGGATCCTACATTCCTGGAGAAGAAAGAGCGATGTGAATACCTGAAAAATAAACTCTCTCACATTAAACAGAAGATTCAGGATTATAACAAAGTAATGGAATGGAATGACGGCTTCAGTTAAGGCGATAAGGGAACCTACCTGTGAGCAGCGTTTTCATGCTTTCATTTTATCCATCCATCCATCCATCCATCCATCTTCCAGCTTAAGGAACTTTAAGCACATGAACAGGCGCTTTTGCTTGAGCGTACTTGGAGCACCTTTCTTGGGGTCATTCTGTCCGTGGGTTGATTTCACACCAACAGTTTTTATTTTTTTATTTATTTATTTTTTTTTTAAGAAAAGTTGCCAAAGTGCCTTTTGGTTAGTGACTTGCCAGTGTGAGTTAATCACTGTTTATTTTGAGATTATTACTGATAGATATCCATTGTGACTTTACACTGTTCTTCATTTGCCTTCAAAAGTGGAATTTCATTAAGGCAATGCACACACTCGCAACGGCAGGCTGAATAATGCGATTATCACAGTTGGTAATTTTTCTGCATTTTGTATTCATTTTTTTAAAATGCTTTTAATAAATATGCTCCAAAGGCATTACTTTTGGATAACATTCCAATGTTCCTCTTGCCTTGCAGTAGCCATTTTATATATTTTTTTCCCGCATTTGTGATATGTTGCTTATGATGTGGATATATAGTTGTAGTATATAATTTTCTATGAATAATATCCACAAATTGTAAACATTGTATAAATGTGAAATAGTCGCAGTACACTTTCTTGAAAGAAGTTAGTCTTCAAGTTAAAATGGAGAAATGATTCTTATAACTCATTTCAGATATTGGTTATTCTGCTGTTACAGAATATTTTTTACTGTGAAACGCATAGTCATGTAATTTCTTTGGAAAATTTTAAATGATATTCCTAATGACAAATCTAAAGAATCACAAAGATTATAAATTACAGCCATTGTATATTGTAATCAGATTCAGCCTTACCAAAGTTTTCGGTGTTGTACAAACTGTCTGATAAATAAAAGGAACCTATCAGATTGCTGTGAATAAAGTGTATACCTCCATAGGCGTAACACTCCACTAACCATTGATGGCAAAAACAGTTGCACCAAACATTCATGTGGTTTATGAAACATGACTCAGCATCTGTCATTCCATTGATGGACCTCTTGGCAGTTTCAGTTACTATGCAGATGTGCCCGTGGCACTGTTTTTGTCAGCCTGCCTGTCTCCCCAGCTCTCCTCTCACATGCCCCCTCTCAGCATTTATCTGAAAACCACTGATTGCATGCAGAACACTCAGTTTACACCTCCTAGGTGCAGTAGGTGAGCATATGCAGCTTTCTATGAACGCTATAAAGCACAGGTGTCAGACTCCGGTCCTGGAGGGCCAGAACCCTGCACATTTTCTGGGTTTCTCCTCGTTTAACACACCTAATTCAACTTCTTGTGAGAATTACCACATTGCTGTTGCACTGAATCATTTGTGATGGAACAAGGAAAGAGCTAAGCTACACAGGGCTGCGGCCCTCCAGGAATGGAGTTTGACACCCCTGAAAGCTATAAAACCAATACGACGTGGCAATTTGTTTTAACGTTATTTTGTTAAAGAGATGCCTTGTTCATGCTACTGGATACTTTCTCAAAAAAGGTCGCATGTCTCCTGAAGAGTACATTTCTTCTGCGGTTTGACGCAGGATCATTTGTGGTTATAAATTAAATTAAAGTCCCTTAATCTACACGGGTAGGAAGCGCTTTCCGTCTTTCCCTCGTTCCTGCCAGCACCGGCGGCTTCCTGGGAATGCCCGCAAGACAAACAACTTAACACTTCAACTTGGAAAAAATCTAACCGATCTAACCGTTTTAATCAACGATAAGCTAAAGAAAATCACTATTTTCTACGCTACTATTACAAGTGGATACTTAACAATTGGTCATTCTTAGTGCATCTGCAAATGCATGTCTATTCTAATCAGGGCAGTAGGATCAGTCCTTAAAATATGGTTTGTTTGGCTCATATCATTCACCATGAATGTTGACCTATTGAAAAGGATTATGAAACTTCGGTATTTGTAGGTTACGGCAACATGTATTACATCCTCGTACACGAAAGCCTAAAGGTTGTTTTTTTTTCGCCGGGCGGAGCGAAGTATCAAGGGCGGATCGAGGAGGAATGACCCCCGTCATCGGCAGGGTGTGATATATCTGACTAACCTGCGCTTTGCGCTCCATCCTGCTGCGCGTCGCTCCGCGAACCCGCAGAGAAACAGGTGAGTTTGCTGCCTGTTTATAATTATCGCTGGTTTTTCAGTACTGACCTTCCAGAAGTCAGGGTATCGCTGATGTACCGTTTCTTTGTTTGAGCCTATTTTTGCAGGGACTCAAACTATATAGGCTACTAAAAACCGACTACTTTAAAATAGACTAGAAACCTTTCGGCTTATTTTAATATCTTGTATTTGACAACAAAATAGAGTGTTGGAAAAACCCGAGAATCTTTTCATGGTATTTAGCTTGTGGAGAGACTAGTGATTTATTTGTTTGTTTATTTTTTAATTAGCGTATTACTTCCTAGACGCCAGCTACTATTAAACCGGATAAACGAGTAAACAGTAGTTTTGGTGTCATGTCGGTGATTCACCTGTTACTCCTGATTCAGAGACGCACGCAATCATTATATCCTGTGGCTTCTCATTCCAAATTAATCAATGTTTTGCTGTCAGTAATATATTCGTCATTAACATGTAACTTATTTAAAGACACAAACTTGTGTGCGTTTTATATGGCGCCGCATTTGTACATAATGGATTTTTGATTGATTTAAAACAAAGATAACAAAGATTGCATAAAATTTATATTTGAACTCGTGATCGATCTGTATTATACATCTTGACCTTCGAATTAATCTTGAAAAAGGGAGCGGTCAGTTTAGACGTAGGCTGCAAATTTTGTCTTTGAACTTCCTTAATTTAGAATACGGCTTATTTTATTTACTAATATTTTTTTGCAATAAGCCATTCGTTCAGATTTTATCTGCCGTTGTATTTCTGATTGACGACCGGATCGGTCAGCACACGTCTAACACATACCTGAGTTTGTATGTAGGTCTATGTGCTTATAGAGTAAACATCTGATATTCCAAACATCACCTGCATAACTTAGTATTTACAAACATCGATACAATAAACGATTCGGGTGGTTTATTTGAAATTAGTGCTTTCTAGGGGTGTGACAGAATATTCACGGTTAGGTGCAGCAGGGAAAAGAATTTGTTTTGAACTTATATATTATTAAAACTCAGGGTTTCCAGCTCTGACGCATCTGTTGGTGACACGCAAGGAAGCTTACGGCAAATCTGTATTATTCCTTAATAAACCTAAAATTACCTACATCTAAAGTGTTGTGGTAGCTTTCAAACCCTACAGACTATTTACAAGGTAATAAAACTCTTACATAGGCTACATGTAAATGTGTGTGCAGACTTGTTGAATTAAAAATCTCACTTCAGCCTGCTGACCAAAGTTGGCAACCCTGAAAACTGCCGATACAATCGGGAAATTACAGGAATAGTTGTTCTTCAGGCACATTACAAAAGAACCGCTTATTTACACATTGTAAAAATAAACCTGTAAAATGAATTGTAAAATATAACATAGCATTTATAATGAACTAAATCCCGCGTTCTTTGCTACCGAGGATGGCAAAAGTGCATTTAAGTGACATATGGGGAGAATAACTTGCAAAGGCGGTTTCTGCTTTGCTCCGGTGTTACGCACACACGGATGACGTCATATTCAGTATGTTTGCGTGTCGGATGTGTTTCCAACAAAATATGCGAGCCAGGTGTAACATAGCCGACATATTCTTGGTTTTATCAACTACACTCTTTCCGGTGCTGATGTTTATTAGGTAATCTATCTGCTTTCCAGCCGCCGATTAACTGCCCGTACCAGCATTCGCCGTAACCAGCTCACAGCCACAATTAGCGTAATGTCTACCATGTTAAACACCGCCCGTGTCAGTAACTGTATTCATTCGTTTCATTGTGTATTGAACCGAAAATGGTGTACCGAACGGTACCTGAAGAATAAGTGTGCCTGTACACCCCTAGTGCTATCTGATCTTTATATGAATGTTTCCTTTTCGTTTTAGGTCACTGACAGTGTTTATCTCTCAGTAGTGTGGATTCCAGTTGTGGATTAACCAATGTCTTCAAAACCAAACGGGAGTCCCCCTCCCTATAATAACGATGATGCTTAGTAAGTTTTGCTTCATTGTGATGTTTCTGATGTCTTTGCTTGTTTCCTACCTTCTGCACCTTTTACACCATCATTTGTAATTTGAATTCTATTTTTTTCTGTATTTTTTATACTCTTATGTGTGGATGTTTTGTGTGCTCTCATTCAATCGCCACATTTATCTTTCTGATGCTTTAAGTACATAAGGAGCTCATCCCTCCCCCCCCTTCCCCCCCAGCCATGCACCCCCAGATCTGTATGATGCTGGACCACCGCAAACAGCCTATTCCTATTACCCCGATGATGAGATCCAGCACTTCTATCGCTGGACTTCCCCACCTGGCATCATCAAAATCATCGCAGTTATCATTATCATTATGTGCGTCGCCATCTTTGCCTGTGTGGCGTCCACACTGGCCTGGGACAGCAACATGGGCCTGATGGGCTTTGGTGGCCTATCAGGAGGTTACGGCTATGGAGGAACCTCCTATGGAGGAACCTCCTATGGAGGGGGCTACAATAGCTTTGGTGGTGCGGGCTATGGAGCTGGAAATGCCTACGGCTATGGAAACCTGGGAGGCAACTACATCGACCCCAGGAAGGGCAAGGGCTTCATGATTGCCATGGCTGCCATCGTTTTCATTGCCGTTCTTGCGATCTTCATCTTGGTGGTATCCCGGCAATATGCATGCCGAACGCGGAAGTTCTACCTGATCTTCATCATCGGCTGTGCCATCCTGGCCTTCTTCATGTTCATAGCTACGATAGTGTACTTGGTAGCTGTGAACCCCATGGCCCAGTCTTCGGGGTCTGTCTATTCCAGCCAGATCATGGGCTTGTGTGCCCAGTACCAGACTCCCCAACCAACTGATATCTTCGTCAACCAGTATCTGTACCACTACTGTGTGGTGGAACCTCAGGAGGTGAGTTCACCATTGGTTATGTCAATTTTGTCCATTCTAATTACAGCGAATAGCATACTGCTATTGTTAACTATAATGCATCCTATAGGTGTTCTCCATCAGCCTTGTGAAAATGCCAGTTCTTTATAGTGAGACACATTTCTCAGGTTTTTGAATGATTATGCTGTCCAGTTGACAATCTTCAACAGAGGGCATGTTTTTGGTTGATATCTGACCTACTTCCCCTCCAGGCCATCGCTATCGTTCTTGGATTCCTGGTGACCGCCGGACTCATCATCATGCTGGTGTTTGCCGTGAAGATCCGTCTGGCGATCGGGCGGTATGGAAAGGAGCAGATTCTCTGGGACAAAGTTAAGGTTATCAATGAAGAGGATGCTCCGCAGGATGTGGAAGAATGGGTGAGCGTGGAGGGTCATGATTTCCTGTGAGATTTAAATATCAATGTGGAGGGCCATGATTTCCTGTGAGATTTAAATATCAATGTGTTTTAAAAAGATAAATAAGGGAAGCAAAAGTAAGGTTTTGCTTAAAGTAAAATTGTCCCCTTTGGTAATTTGGTGTGGAGAAATAACGCAAAAAACCCTGCAGCTTTTTGTGAGGTTTTGATGGGACAGGAATAATGAAAGTTTAAAAAAAAAAAAAAAAAGTCTTGGATTACTTAGGTGGTAGATTCAGTGCTTCTTAAAAGAATGTGAATCGGTGTGATGAAGAACAAGAGGAATCTGACATGGCTGACCATACCTGTGTGTTTAAAGAAACTGCTCGTGATCTGTGCAGGGGGGGAGGGAGGTTTCAGATTCAGTTTCTGGGTGTGGTTTTTAGAGGTAGTTTCACGGCTGCTTCTGTTCCTGAACTGATGAAAACAAACTAAAGGGAATCTGTGACTCGTAACTACTGTTTTACATTATTAAAAAAAAAAAAAATCCCACAAAGGGCATCCAGTTATTGAATGTTTGGAGCTTTATGATGTATAATAATGAAACGTTGGTGTCTCAGTCCTGTTCTGAAGTCATAGATCAAGATCTTGTGGTACTTTTCTTTAACAAAATATGTAAGTAAATTTTAAAAGAATATGTAATTATCAGACTAACTTGAAGTCGTTTCTCCCTATAGCCTCCTGTATGTGCGTATATTTTTTCCTTCTGGACTGTGATACCATCTCTGGCATTTCTGTTTGTCTGCGGGAACTGAAAAAGCAGCAGAACTGGTTTTGCAGGACCTTCAGGCTACAGGGTGTTTACTATACAGACAGGCTAAAAGCAACCTGACCCTTGGATACTGAGCCATAGTAACAAGGCCAGTGGGGACACTGAAATTGCAGGGCAACTTCTGTAGCTTCTGCTTGTTTTTATATTAAAATTTCATGGCATTTCAGTACAGTTTAATGAAATGCTCACCTCTGTTTATAAATGTAAAGTGATGGCATGTTCAACAACATTAGCTGTGCTCCACACAGGTGAACAACGTGTCGTCTTCACCACCACATCTGCTGGCTGAGTATCCTGAAAAGTCTGGGTCTAGAAACTACCTGGATGACCACAGTATGGATTATGGCAAACCGCCCTACAGTTACAACCCAGAGTGAGTGAAAACCTTTCAAAAATAGGTTGCACAGGGGTTAAGGGAGTTCTTTTTGATACTTGAGGTGATAATTTTGCAACATTATTTAACACCTGATGGAAAATCTAAAAAAAATAAAATAAACATGCCAAGGCAGTAAAGCATTTCGTGGAAAGACACCATCTAAACAAGCCTGAACTTGTGTGGTGTTTTGTTCCCAGGTCTCAGACTTAAATCTAAAAGTTTGAGCTTGTGCCTTTCCAGTTCCCTGGCAGCTACATGTTGAGGCCTGCATGCATTTCAAGAATTAGGTGTAGCCCTGACTTTGAGGAATCTGACGTATTTGGTATTTTAAAAACAAAATCAAATCAAAGATCATCAATAGTATGGCTGTTCTTTACACAACAGGACACCAGAAATCAGGAGTACTAGAAATGTCTACCACGTCTCACTGATTTGATGTGCCATAGCCCTCATCCGTAATGTGAGACTGTCATTCTGGATGAGCCAGTATTTCTACTTCAGCTGTAGTACAAGGGGAAACCAGCATGAATATTTACTGTACGGGAGTATGCTGTTAGTCATTCAAATGAACGCTGATCCCCTGTATGGTGAATATATCAGCCCAGTGTGTTATTTTAAATTCAGTAACATTTAAGAAGTAACTTTTGAATGTTAGGCTCTGGAATTTTGGAATGTATATGAGTACAATTATGCAGAATGAGTGGATTAGGGTGAGTTTCAGTCCCTAGTTGTGATACTGGTTTCTTGGCTAGATATCCCCCCCAACAAACTGGGTAAATAGAGCAGATCTTGGTGCAGGGTGAGCGGTTGTCTTTATTGAAATTACCTGGAACATAGTTTATATAATTACAATATGATCTAGTATTGTTTTTAAGCGACTAATTTATTTTAAACTTGTATTTCCTCATCCAAACCACCACACATTCTATCTGAATGATGTATTGTATTGACACAGTATGTCTAAAGGTCTGCGACTGTCATTAAAGTGCAAAGCCATATAAGCTCTTAATAGCTGGAAGGTGCCGCTGACATAATTAAGCCTGCAGTGAGAGTTTATAAAATTTGAGCATGAGATTCAGTAACTTGAATAGTCTTCCAACCCTGGACATTGAGAGCCACAGGCCTGCAGGTTTCAGGGAGATTTTAATGAAGCACCTGAAGGATATCCAGGTGAGATGGCTTGCATCCAAAGTCATTTGAGTAAAGCAATAAAGATATTCAACCTCACCTTTATTTTTATTGCATCAAGAACCAGAACAACCTGTGGCCCTGAGAGGTGAGGGTTGGGCATCCTTGACTTGTGTAGAGTTACAGCTGAGTAAGTCGTCTTCTAGGTTGATGTGTTTGTGTGGGTGTGGTTTTTTATTCCTCCAGCCTGGCCAATCAGGATACGCTCCCACACACCTTGGGTCCCTACAGCAGTAGTTCTAGCTCTCTGGGGAAGCCTGGGAAGAAGCCGAACGGAAGGCCCTCGCGCACCAGTGGCTATGACACTGCTGAGTCCGGCGATGAGCTGGATGATGATGAGTTTGATAGGTAACTGTGACTGCATTTGCAAGGACTAATAACAGTCTTTCATTGCTTGATGCAATTCCCAAACTTTTAAATGGCAGTAATTCAGGAAATGGGTGCATGACACTTATTCACCAATTGTTAGATATGTACCAACAAAATTGTCATCCCAGAAAAGGTTGATTTAACTGTGAAATTGTCTTTTTAGTGAGTTTCCACCCATTACTACTGAGCAGCAGAGGCAGGACTATAAGCGGCAGTTCGATAAGGACCACCAAGAGTATAAAAATCTGCAGGCGGAGATGGACAACGTCAGCAAGAATCTGGCTGAAGTGGACCAGGATCTTGATAACCTTGAAGAAGGAAGCCCGCAATTCCTGGTCAGTCAGTTTCTGTGCTGCTTGGATACTAAGAGGAAGGGCTTCTCTGCCTTTTTTCTCCAGGGAATATTCAACATGCTTGCCAAATTTAGGCTATGGTATAGAGTCTGTAGTCTGTAGTATTTAATAATAAGTAACAGTACTTGAACTATGATTACTTGGTACTTTTGAAGATTTCAGTTTTATTTGCCAGGACACCTAGATCTTGATCCAGTACTCTAAATTTGGTAGTTTTAGTAAAAGATGTTGGAAGCTGTTAAAAGCTTTTTTCTTTGTTCCAGGATGCCATGGATGAGTACAATAGGCTGAAGGAAATTAAAAGGGTATGACTCCTCGCTCTTTGTTTATTTTTTTTTCTTTTTGTTCAATGAAATTTTGCTTAGAAATGCTTACATGTAATCTTCCCCGTTTACAGTCTTCGGATTACCAGACAAAGAAACGAAGGTGCAAGTATCTGAAAGGCAAACTCTCGCACATCAAGAAGATGGTCAGTGATTTTGATCACCGAGGTTAACCTCTGACCCTGGACTTCAGCCTGATTCGGCCATTTTCTGGGTGAACACGCCTTACTGCATCGAAAAGATCACTAAAGGGCAGGTAATTGCAGTGAGGTTTTTCTTTCAGCATAATAGTATTCGAACATATCAATTATGTAGATCTTCACTTTTTAAATGTCCATAAAAGGAGATGTACTGGATGCAAGTTTCACATGAAATGAATTGGTTTGACAAAGCAGTTTTTTATTCACTTGTATAAATGTTTTTTTTTTTTTTAATGTTGACGAATACCAGTGATTTCTAATGTCTAGTACTTATTGCAGTTTGAACTACTACTATAATCTCTTGTAAACTGTAACTATGGAGTTGCATGCTGTTTATCAATGGGTTTCTGTCAGTGGCTCATCTGGAATTCTGGAAACTTCTGCAGAACATTACTCTGTACCCATTTCTGGGTTTCACTTTGAAAATGGAAACTAATCAAAGTCTGCTGCAGTGTACAAATAGTCTTTTTTTTTCTCATTTCTTTGTATGTATTGAATTTTACAACATTTTGGTTTATAGAGTTGTGCTATAGGTTTTTAACATGAACGTGTATCATACCCAAACTGAATTTTGTACATTTTAAAGCCTGTTTTGAAGTGCCTTTTGGGTTTTAACTTTTAGGAGACTAACTGCAGATGAATGGCTCCACTATAATTTTTACCAACTACTTTATATTTATTTTATAAACTGGATTAATAAAACTATTGAAGTCATCTTTTGTTTCAGTGACTATATGTAGGAAATGTTGTTTTAAATGAAATGATTGCTGAACCTGTATAATCCAGTCCATTGTGGAATTTTCTGAAATCATGCAATGGAACAGGCCCTGCTACCTGTTTTGAGAATGTACGGCTCAGCATTTCCTCACTCTCATAGCTGGAGTCACAGGGTTAACTGGGAGGAGAAACCCAACGATCTAGACTGGCTGTGATTCTTGAAGTAGCATTCAAATGTATGCAGTACAGAAACAGGTGGCTTTGTTCTGTAATTTTCCATTTTATTATATTAAAAAGCTGTTGTGTGTAATGGTCATGTTTGTAAAGTGCAAAACATAACCACTGTTTTGAGGAAGAACATCTGACACAGATTACTGACATATGGTTCATAGCTTCTACTGGGGAAATAGTGCAGATTACTCGTATTCATTATCTAATCAAATGGCTTAAGAGGAACTATCTTTATCAAGACTGGATCTTGCTAGGCAGAATAGGCAATTGCAGAAAGCCGCTGAATTAGCTGCATTGTGGTAGAAATTAAATGATCAGTTTTTTGATGGGGGGGGGGGTTTGCCTAGGGCCCCAGAAACGGTAGAGCCAGCCCTGATCTTAATCGCATTTTAGTGCTAAAACATATGGGGTTTACCTCATGATTAATATTAGTTAATGGAAATGTTTTTTTTTTTTTTTAAAGTTTCACTTCTGAAATGTCCTTTCAAGGGAAAAATAATAAAATCTACCAAAAAAATTTAATTAGTTAGCTAATCAACCACATTACTGATGGGAACCATTACAGGCAAAATCTGAAAATAAAAACATGACAGGCAAAATTTTAAAAAAGGCTTGTTTTTAATGTCTACCACAGAACATTTACACTTTCAGGAATTTTGTCTAATATTAAAATAAAATTCAGGAGGATCACCTCCTAGCTATTGAACAAACAATATATTCGATTTTACAGCTTTTACAGTTCTTCAGAACAGTCTGCTCTTTGCAAAAAATTATCTTCGGCTAAAAGTGCTTTTCTTCATCCAGAGAATAAACTTCCACCAAGCAAAAACTGAAGAATGATCCAAAATGGCTGCGTCCAGTAGGCCCTTCTACCTTCAACAAGCCACTATCCCTTCTAGGGGTTTCCCGACCCTCTGTAAAGGGGCAGCTATTCACCCTGCTTTGCATTTACAGCCCCCTGTCCTGCGACATGTTCCTGTCCAGCCAGGCGCTGAGGAGAGGCAAGTTCTTGTCCATCCAGCGGATGTTCTCCTCAATGCTCTCCAGAGCCTGCTGGATGCAGCGTAGCCTAGCCCCGCGCTCTTTCTGCAGCAGGCCAAAGAAGCCTCGCACCTGCAATGATTAGCAGACAGGCCAACCTGCGGTCACACCCACTGGCTCTTTGCCATTACGGACAGTCCATCGAGCTTTACTGCCCTAAAAATGACTAAAATGCCCTTATTTGGTCATTTCAGGTTATTCTTTAATTTTAAATAAAATTCGAAATTTGTTGTTTTGAGTATTCCTAGAGCTTGAATGTTTCAATGATCAATGTCTTATATTAATTTTACTGGTATATGTAGGACAAGTTAATATTTTGAGCAGAATTATATATATAATATATCCAGTGAATTCACATCAAAACAGTGACTATGCATCCTTGTGATGGCATGATTACACAGATAGCAAACGGGCCCTAATTACAAACAGCGAGTTGCTTAGGGCCCATTTCCAGTCCCTCAGCAGAGCAGCGAGGGGGTATCTGCTAGAGGGGGTGTCTGCTAGAGGGGCTGTCTGCTAGAGGGGCTGTCTGCCTTCGTTAGCTGGTGCAGCCTCTCTACCCCAAAAGAAAGGGCTGATGCCACTGAGCTGGCCAGTGCTACCCTTACACTCTTAAGGGAGTGTGTGTGTGTGTGTGCGTCTGTCTGTGTGTGTGTGCGTCTGTCTGTGTGTGTGTGCGTCTGTCTGTGTGTGCGTCTGTGTGTGTGTGCCAGAAGAGCATGTAGAAGACCTCTTGGCCAGTCCATGTCCCAGGACAGAGCAATGCCAACAGACTCAGAGCTGTGTGTCAGACTGAAAACCTGGCAGGCAAGAACTGAGGTATGGCCAACCTTGTGGTGACCCTTCACCTCAGCCTGGGCTAGTGCTCAAGCCACCCGATGGGGTGCAGAGGAACCAGCACTTTAATTTCATCAGGCCACGCCGTGGTGGGGTGGTGCATGAGTATGTACAGCCTGCTGGGGGTGTCTGACTGGTTGGGTGGGTATTGCCCAAGTCAGATCCAACCGTAGCCTGGAAGGCCTTGACATTATTTTGAGTACGTACTTCACCCTGTGCTGCCCAGGGACACACATTAGCCACAGTGTTGGGCTTTACTTTGTCATTTTACTAATGGTGTGCCTTCCTACCAGGGCTGGGGCCATTCCGGAATGCATTCATCAATTCCAGTCCAAATGAGGAAATAGAACTGGAGTTGGAATTTAAATCTCCCTGAAATTCAAATTAATTTCCAATTCTGTTCCCGATAGTTTTTTTTTTACTGATCCCAACTCCAGTTCCATTTCCTGATTTGGACTGGAATCGATGAATGCATTCCAGAATAGCCCCAACCCTTCTTCCTACAAATCTCTTATTCTGCCCTAATCCCTTATCCATGCCCTAACTCCTCTACTGCTGCTTCCCTACGGCCAGGACCCTTTGTGGGTAGCCAAATACTTTCCATCATCAAATACTATCTGTAATAACGCTGGTTGTCTCTGGCTGTTGTCTGTATATAGGAGTAATTATACTCTTATTTATCCTGTTGCTGTTTCCACAAGTTTATTCTAGTTTGGCATTTACACGACATGGATTAATAACATGATTGGATAGTTACCTCTTCCAGCATTTCCCTGGTGGAGTACTGGTTGGTGACACCTGTCACCATGAATGCAACGGTAGGAGAGCCAAGTTCAAACCTGAGAAAGGTTAAAGGTCAAGCATGTTACTAGACACTATCACCAATCTCACCGGAGGTCAAGCATCAGCAGGATAGAAGCTGATTCAAGGTTAATGTTGAAAAATTTGAAGGGAAATAGTAAGCAAAGGAAAATTGAGAAAGCGGGAGATTTGTAATTCAGTAATGCACCCACTTTTTCACCAGTGTTTCCCAGTTGGTCCTCAAGAAATCCCAGGCGTGCTTGTAGCCTTTTGGGTTTTTGCTGACGGAAACCAAAAGGCTGGGCAGATCCTGTGTCTTCAGGACATCCCCAGCCAGACCCTGTCCCATAATCCTGTTTTCACATGAGACAAATGTAGAGCTGTAACAGTACTACCAAATGATAAAAGGAAATACACAAAACATTAGTTGCCTGTTTCCCATTTTATCTATGACTATCATGCCATTTAAGTACACAAGCATTTTCCTAAAAGGGTTTAGGTCCACTCATCTTTAGTAGGCAAGATAAATAACAAGAAATAGTGTCTCTATAATAATTTTCATCAGCATTTGTACCCTGACAGGAGCAGAATCATATACGATAGAAACATAGGGCAGGATTACACATTAAATGATTTCAGAAGCATAAAACCAAATGCAAAACGTACACCGCATGCTATAAGCTGTTCCGATCACTAGATATCAACCCAACAGATACATTTCTGTTTATGTCAAAATACATCAAAGCTGGTCTGGAAGCTCATGGAAGCCTAATGCCCTACTGACACAGTTCATGAATGTAAAAAACGGCTCCAGAAAGAAGATCAAAAGAGATGGAGAGACAAACCTGCTACACAGTAATACAAAAGGCCACTGATGTCTGAGCTGAACAAGAAGGCATGACTCACCACTGCAGCTTATGTGGCAGCGGGCTGATGGACAGGGCTGATTTGATCTGGCTTTTGACAGAGGGGAAGAGAGACTGTCTGTACTTCTCGAACAGGAAGTCCCAGCCCTCATTGGTACGTGCCCCCACCGCGTACACTGCCAAGCTGACATCACTGGGCAAACTGGGGGAAAGAGTTTGGGGGAGAAGAGGCACAATCATAAGGCTTGAAACTCTTCTTTAGAGGGAGACCACACACACACACACACACACACATTATAAATATAACCAAATGGATAATACATATATGTCTAATTAAGTGAACATTGTACCCATTTATAAAGGTAGATCATACATTCCTGTTAAGAACCCACCTCCAGGATGTCACACCAGTCCTACACAACTCCTATGCTTCACAGGCCAAACAAAATAATAAATGTCCCGTAATTTGCATGCAAAACAGCTGTATCGTCTTGGATCAACATCCTTCACATTAACACAACAGTGCCTTTACCCACCAAGCTTTGTGCCACTTTTATTAGCCCACTCTCAATATCGCAAACGTTTAAGGTCCTCGCTAAGCTTCCCGCCAGATTTGAAATGGCAATTTACAGCCCACTTGTTTAAGCTCTACCCAAAACAGTACGACTGGCGAGGAAGCAGAGCTGACCTGAGGGTGCCATTGGACTCCCTCCACTTGCTGAAGAGCTCCGTAGCAGTGCGTATGCAAGGCAGGTGCCCGCGAACGCAGGCGAAGAGCAGCAGGTAGCTGCGCAGCATCCGCTGGGACACTGAGCCCTCGTCGCTCCAGGACTGCTTGTCGATCAGATCCCGGAACAGACGCACAATGTAACCCTGCACCGGGACATAAGCCAACACAGCAACAGCTTGACCACCAGCTAATGCCATTTGAAATGGGACAGTATTAAATTATAGCAAGCTCCACAACTCAACTCTAAGGAAAAAGTTTCAAAATCTTCACGACAGTCAACATCTCATGATCTCTTATCTCCTTCTCCTTCAATAAACCAGTAGAATTTACTCCTAGGTGAAGACTAATTTTCACAACTGTGGAAGTACTTTCAGCAGCTATACTGGGATTTAACATTTCACAGAACTCCTGCTATTATCAACAGTGGAAACTAGTCTTTCTGGAATGGAGACCTTCATCTGGTTCTCCAGGTCCTCCATGTCCCTCTTCTCCATGAGCTTGTAGAGGGGCACCAGCTCACCGAGGCCCTGCGTCACTGGCATGATCTCAGTCTCCTTACTCAGGTAGAGGCTCAGATCCAATGCTTTGTCAAGGGGGACCTTTCCAATACTAAAACACAAGATTACAGACAGTCCCCGGGTTAACACCATCTGACTTACGGACAACTCTTACTTATGAACAGACTGCCATAAAGCCTATTATATTAATGATTCAGGTTGAATACAATGGTTCCTAATAACAAAAGCACACACTACTTTGTGACGCTCATGAAAACATTGCGTGGATTCAGCGGTTCGTTAGCTTAACGTACAGTAAAGTACCGTAAGTAGCTACTTTGATCATTAATGTATAAATATTATTATGTACTGAATTGTTATTTACCTACAAATTCAACTTAAAGAAGGACACAGGGATCAGATTCCGTTCGTAACATGGGGGACTGCCTGTATACGTACTCTTTGCGATACATATTCTATAAAGCTTGATATCTCAGGCGTTACAGCTGCGTGTCTCTTACCTGACTAGCTGGAAGATGTTGTTGATCAGGCTGGCCCTGTCGTTGCTGCTGAGTGCTGTGTGGTTGTGCCTCAGCAGCGAGATCAGCGCATCCCAGCCATTGGATTCATAGTGAACGATATAATACCCACTCATGTCCACGTTAAACTTGATCCATTCAACTTCCTCTGGCAGGTAAAGCACATCTGCAGAAGGAACAGGAACACGAGTGGCTGCTTTAGTGAGTGCGAGTATCCGAGACATCGGGAGAGATGGGTTCTTGCAAGTATCTGACAGGTACAGAAACTGGATTTCTTAAATGGATGGATTTATAAGACGTCAGATTAGTTTAATCGATCACTCATTGCACGTGGATTATCCCAGGTAGAGAATGACAGGCCAAAATAATCACCATAGCTAACACCATAGCTGCCATACCCTTAATGCTCCCCTTCATTAGTGAATACCAAGGAATGATTCAAGGAAAGGGAAGTTACACCCATAAACTCCCTTAAATACCAAGGCAACTTACACACCTCTGTATTAACATTTTAAACCGTGTCACTACCAAAGACCATTCAGTATTCTGTAACTCATTACACAATATACAACATCAAAACCATAGACTCATGACTGAATTATCAACCTGTTTTAGTTTTCAGCAGGAATCGATGAACAGTGCTGGAGGTGCTGGTGACATAGGTCAGCGGTATCTGCCAAAGGAACCTGCGTAGTACAGTTAGAGACACATAGCCATCATTAGATACGGCCTCTATTCATCACAGAAACTAGTACAAAGATATATAAAATCACTAACCCTGAGGTCTGGGAGGGCTCTTTACTTTTAAGGTATCTCTCCTGACTTAATCTGACCTCTCGACCTCTGACCTCCACAGTCACCACTGGGAAGCCTTCTTGCAGGGTCCAGGTGTCCATCATTTCACGCACGTTCAGATCATCCTCCATGTACCATTTCTGTCAATGCAATGCATTTCCTACTGATTAGCAGGTAGCATTTAGCATTACTCTCTTCATGGTGCTTTATCATATTATTGAATGCAGGATTACTTTACATCTCCAAGGCTACGTTCACATTACACGCCTCACTGTTCACATTCACAGTACGTTCAAATTTCAAGCCTCAATTCTAATTTTGGTAACACTTTCTATGAAAAGCATTCTTACAGCATTATAAACATCACTCTAAATATTTATATAAAAAAAAGGCATAACATTATAACCATGTTTATTATGCATTATGAATGCTTTACGAATCTCTCATCTGTAATGCACTATATAATGTACTTCACAATGCAGTACAAAGCATCCTTAATTCTTATATAGACCATTATAATGTATTATGAAGGTATCTATAGTGCATTATAGATAAGAGCTTCATTGGAGCTTACGAAGTATTATAAATCAACACTACAATGCCTTATGAATGTCAACAGAAGATGCTGTGATGTTTTATGAATTCTTATACCAACCTTTATAATGCATTATGAAGGTATATATAATGCATTATAGATGACAACTTTAAGTAAAATGTTACCATTTTTTGCTCAGATTGGATTTGCCTCTTAACAGTTACCATTCATAATTACAAGTGCCCTGTATCTCACTGTAATGTGAATGCATCTGCCCTCAACAAAAAACATCATATTTGTGAGACAACTCATCATATTAAAACCAACAAAATGGACCCGCTTTGTCAGTACTTTGGCAAATGTTTCAAACACTACTCAATTTCGGCAGGTTCTTTCCAATTTGGCTGGAACTGACTAATCTCCCCCAGTATCTAGTAAATTGCCATCTTCCTCATCCTTCCACTGACTGTCGTCACAGCTGTAGCTCTCCTCCACTGCTGTTTCTTTGTGCTGCTGGTGCTGGCCAATAACGACACGCGTATCAGCAGAAAACATCTGCATTCCAGTCTGACCTACTCATTCATGCTGCATGGCCATGAATCAATCAGATACATCTCCGATCTAGGACTACGTATGAAAGTGATTCAGATCTGGTTCGAGAAGATCAGAGTTCTGTGTCTGCACAGCGCTGACGACATCAAATCTGTGTTACATTAAGGCAAAAATCAGATTTGAGTCACAACCTGGTAATGTGAACATAGCCTAAAAAATCATGGAAATGCACAACAAGGAGACTCACTGAGGCTCCAGTGTCACCTCTCTTCCCAGGACAGAAGTCACCACCAGTGAGTCTGTCTTCATCAGCTTCATCCGAGGAGCAGAACTAGAACAGAGATAAACACAGACAACTACTATGTCAACACACACGCTCACAGCAAGAGGATCCCAAGGCACATGCCACCATTAAATAGGTGATCGAGGAGGGTGCCATGTGACTTACATTGGTAAGGCTTTCCCACAGGTGTGCGTTGACTGTATTCTGGTAGCTGTAGCGTCGGAGGTATCGAACAATACCGATTTTAAAGGCTTCTGGTGTGAGAAAATCTCTCAGCATGTTTAAAATACAAGCTCCCTGAAAGAAAATACTAAAGCATCAGTGAACGGCTTCACTACAAACTCAAATGTTAAGTGTTTTTCTCTTGATGATTCATTAATATTAGAAGCTAGCATTACACAACTTGCCAAATAACTACACACCATTGACTGTAGTTCAATTGTTTTAATACTTACTGTGATATGCCTGGATAAGCACATATATCTTATAATGTAATACAGGCTAAGAGAGCAAATTAAATCCCGGAAGGACCATACCTTATCGTACGATACGTCATCAAACATCTCCTGAATTTCTGTTGGGTCCTCCACAGGCGTGGAAACAGGGTGAGAGGAGCTCAGTGCATCTACCTCCATGGCCTCAAAACATTTACTCAGGAAATAATCCTCCTAGAGCAATAAATATGTCCATTTAGGGTGGGCGATATGGCCAAAATGTCACATGATATTTTTGGTTAGAATCACAATCCAAGATGTAGATCGTGATTTTTATTCACTTGCCAGCCAAACAAATTGGAATGTATTGACCATTTCACCACTTAACCAGCAATTCTACCAAAAAAAACACGGCTTGCAGGATTATAACAATACATTTAATGAATTACTGAGGTACATAAAATACTACACATAAAGCAGAAATTGACATTGAATTATAGGAAAAGTGCTTAATTTTTAATGCTTTCAAAATTTGCAAGGAAAAATAAACATTTATCACTTTGGACTAAAACCGTGCACTTCTGAACTCAGTTCACCGCAAGTATAAACAAACAATAACAGGTAAACTGGTTGTGTTGCCACTTGTTGTATGAACTGCATCTTTGCAAATCTGCAATTTTCAGCAGAATGGTCCTTGGCAGATTTTACAAATTTACACACAATCAAAGTAGCACCTTTTCTGGATCTAGTTCTTCCTCATAAGCCACATTCTCTCTTAATTCAACAGTAGTTGACCCGTCTACAGAGGCCACTGATTGTTTACTGTGTGACACAAGTACAATATTTTTAGCAGTTTTATGGCATATAAAGTTCCGTTCTGTTGTCATAATAATAGTGTTAAGTAGTACACTTGTAACTGTACATTCACTGGAAGCTCATCTTTGCTGCACTTATGCCTAGTCAACTCCTCAACAGCGTGTATGTTTCTTATGTGCTTCTCTTATCAGCTGTTTGCCTCACGTGTATGTCACTTTGGACAAAAGCATCTTCTACATAATTGTAGTGCTGTATCTCGATTTTTGTGGTAACTGTGACACTTATCCCTAGGTGATATTTTACATAATCTATTCAGTATATTTTTTAATGCAGAACTCAAACTGCTGTAATTTTTTCAACAATAAAAGCTTCTCAGATGAATATCAGAGACGAGTTTCAGACGTTGGGTAAAGTTAACCTCACCACTTGCAACTCGGGGTTGGTAATGTTGACGGACACAAACTCCATGAATTTGGCAAAGCCCTCATTTAGCCAAAGATCATTCCACCAGTGCATGGTCACCAGATTTCCAAACCACTAATACAGAGAGACAGAAAAAAAAACAGTTTTTCCCCATTGTTAATATAATATTGCTAATTGCTGCTAATTACCATAATTTTGACTTGAGAGAGACAATGAGAAAGCTGTGCAGTAAGTGCAGAAAACTCACTAAAGCACATTAAAAAACAGGCTGTTTGAAGAACACAAAAGACGAAGCACCTGGTGAGCCAGCTCATGGGCGATGACCATGGTTATTCCTAGCTTTTCTGAGGCAGATGACTTTTGCGGGTCAAAGAGGAGCCCAGACTCGCGGTAGGTGGTCAGGCCCCAGTTCTCCATGGCTCCTGACTGGAAGTCAGGGATAGCGGCCAGATCTGAAGGGTACACCCAGAATTATCTTTCATGAAAAGATGCAGAAGCTACATGATAACTCAGAGAAATGTGTACTTTAAACATTTCACCCTGTAACTTTGTAATTTTGCTATGCATTTTTGTTAATTCCATGTATGGAAATTGATTTTTGTCATGTTACTATCTGCAACATAAGTGTATCGTTTAAACTAAAATTGTCGCCAAATAAAAAATCTGATGTTTCATGCTGACCTTGCTTGGGAAGTGGATATGGAATGCCAAAATAATCATCATAGAAGTCCAGAAGCTTAATTGCAGCATTCAAAGCATATTCTGTCTGGTTGATCTTGTCTGGAACAGCATACACTGATATCTGGAGGCAGGGTCCATGCAGTTGATAAGTAGTAACGCAGCATTAATAAAATATGACTTGGATGTTCATGATTACTGCATGACATATAAGCAAATGAACTGCTAGACACCAGCTGATACTTTGAGTACTTGAGTACCTTGACTCCATGTTGACTCGTGCCACTGATAGACAGGAAGTCTGAAACAATGAAGGCCACCAAGTAAGTACTCATCTTCACGCTGACATCAAAGTGATCTTCCAGCAGTCCTCCTGGCAACTCTACAGTCTTCAGCTGGACAGACAAGAAAAACCAGTGACATTAAAGTTATAAGTCCTGTTGAAGGTCTCCATATTCTGATTAGGGTAGTACAATAAAATTATGGCTTTATAACCTCTTTATCACACATACAGCCAGAAAACGTATTTCTTAAATCATCTGAAATAGTAATTGCAGACATGAAAATACTAAGGCAGTAGTTTGGATTAGCAACAAAAAACAAAAGGTGTCTTTTTATACCTTTGGCATATTGGACAGTGATATGTGTTTAGCTTCTCTAACGATCCGAATGGAGAAATTGGCTTTGAAGGCTGGTTCATCAAAACAGGGGAAGGCAGCACGGGCATGAGTCGGCTCAAACTGGGTGGCTGCGAGGGACCTGGTGGCAGGAACAAGGAACTTAGACTGGACTAAAAGAATCCCAGCAACCTAAATGTCAATAGAAGTTTGTTTTGTGCCTCAATCAGTCACTCTAGGCTACAGACGACAAAACATAAAAAAAGATAAAATTATTAAGATAAGCAGCAGTCTTGCCTCACTTCTCCTTCCCGTGTCCGGTAGGAGCTTTTGTAAAAGCCGTGAAAGCTGTCTGAGAGGTTAGCAGCAAAGTCCATGTGAACTCTGTATCGCCGTCCTGAGGTCATGCTGAGGCCATCACTCACAAGAGCCACCTGCTCGAAGGAAGGCAACTCCAGAACCTTAAATGGGTGATGCTTGTCCGACTCCAGAAGTACCGCCTTGGAGATCTGCAGGTTTTTGCTGTGAAGGATTATACTGTCTGTGTTCTGCAGAACCTCCAGCTGGATCTCAACGGTTCCAGTAAAGTCGAGTGAGGTCAGGTTGGGGTGGATGCGAAGGTCATAGTGCAGTGGTCTGATTGTTTCAGGGAGCCTCATTTTATGCCACGGGAAAGGCTGACCATCAGCTGCCACAGGAAATGTAGCCTTATCTTTAATCTCAGTCTCACCAGAAAGACAGACTGTCATTTGGACAGGTAGGAGAATAATGCTCAATAAAACGTACGTCCTCGACATTTTCCAGACCGTTCTCCTCTCCTTAGAAATTTTCACCTTCGGGAAGAATGACAATAGGTGAATACAATTATGGTTGTGGAATAGCCTTAATGGTTATACTTAGAATCATTGGCCTTGAGAACAGACCTTGCATTCATTGTGGTTTATTCACACACACGAACTTCAACACATAAGCGAATTATAATTACGCTTAAAACTACATATTTATAAAACAAAATAAACATCGTGTATGTAGCTAGGGAAGAGCATTTCTTCCACGTTATGGATAGACAGAGGACGAAATGTGATCGACGCAGTGCTTCTTTCGATATAATACAGGAATATAACAGAAGCCGATGGACAACAAATTATTGCTCCCAGAATCAAATTTAAGCTTCTGTCCGTTTAGCGTAAATATTCTAATACCGAACACTAAAACTACATTTATCTCACGAGCAACTTACCATCGCTAAAGAAGCGAAAATGCACAAAGGAAAGTGAAAATAAAACCATCTCGTTTGCAGAAAAGGTGCATGATGGGACAACAGACGCGAACGAATTTAATTGCGAAGCGAAGTGCAGGGTTCCTGTTAAAGGTTTCAACTCAAGTTTTATTTTCTGCAAAAGCATGTTTACTTTTTTTGCAAGGGGGAAATGCGGAGCTCACAGTCCAAGAAGAGGCCAGCCAAACAGTCTCATTTATCACATACTCACCTTAAGTACATTAAGATATTATCCACCATCTGTTACATAAATATTAATTCTACGTAAAAACGTCATTTTAAGTTCTGTCACTGCTGATGTTGAGAGTTTATTCATTAAATACGCCAAACAGCAGCATACACAGGAGTTGCTGGGAAATCGCAGAAATGTACCGAAAATCTACATAATGCCGCGTGCAGAGTATTCAAGCGCCCGCCACTTCCGGTCCCTGGGTCCTGCTTATTTATGACGTAATCAGAAATTAGTGCAAGCGGTTCCCCGGCTCTCATCTGTTTTCATTCTGGGGTTCTCGGGCTGAAAACCCATAGTACAAATAATCAGGAAAACGCAACGCGAACGACTTAAAGCAAATATACAATACTTATACACCCAGTCCAGGAATAAAATTCACCCATTTGACAAATTTTGTCCAATTTATGCTTGTGTTCATGAATTGTGTCTTTTTCTGTTCATTAGCGACATGTTTTGGCTATCACTAGACTAATAAAAAAGTAACTAATTTGTGTAATATCATCGGACCTGAGATGGTTTCAGTTAATGCATTATGCAGCAAGAGAAGGTACAAAATATTTAATTGTTTTCAATTCAGATTAGACATAGCAATATTAATTATTCAACCAAACACATAAAATATAAAATCAGTACATTTGGATATCATTGACATATTCAGCCTTGTCTCCTTGCTACAAACTGTTTACAGTACAAAATGAGAGAGGAATTTCTATTGCACATTAGATACTATAGTCCATACAGCAAATGGTGTTCTGTAAAAGTTTCCATGCGTTTTTCTATAAAAACATATCAAACAAAATATGTTTGCCAATTAAAATTAAAAACAAAGTTTCCCCTTATCTGTATTGCATCATATGCTGAATAGATAGAAATTTGTCATTATTAAATTATTAAATTTCTAATCAAATATTTAAGATAAGAAAATGTGGGAAAAGGGAATTTTTGCATCATATGCCACTAATATCGAGCAGCCAGATAAATAATTTTAACACACTAGTGACCTCCTGGTATGTTTATTGCTAAAATTAGTTGTTACACCACAAGGCCCCTTACACATGCAGAGTATGTTAAGGGGTTCTTAAAGAAAAAACAGCAGATCATAATCTCTCTTTAAAAACAAAAAAACTAAAACTGCTTAGTTTAGAGATTAAGCAGAAGTTAATTGTTGCAGAATTTTTGATGCTGCCTAGTTTTAATGGTATTTTTCTACATGTACATGTTGGCCTGGTAGAAGAATGACATGTGATGAAACCATCGGCATGGCTGTAACCTAACGGTGTAGAGACAGAGAGACCTTTGTGAACCTGTGCAAAGATGAGAGCGGAGTGTCCTCACATCTGGCTTCCAAGATTCTTCTGGTGGTGCCCCTACTTGGCCACCAAAGGAGGTCCATACCTGACCCTGCTGTGGTTAAGATCTTTATCACCACCAAGTTAATCCTCCAATCCGTTATGTTGTTTTTCAACAGGACTTCCTGTTACGGGCGATCGCTCCTCCTGCAAACTGCCACACCAGCTCTGCTCTCCAAAGCCAGCCCGTACGGAGTTTGTCGGGACGGGCCCCAAGCCGCAGGAAGCAGTGCATCGTGGGGCGAGAAGCTACCTGGGCTGTTCAGGGACCAGCCTCTTGAACCAGCTATTCACTGCGGCGTCTACTCGCATGACCAAGGCGAAGCTGAGGAGGATGAACAAGCTGGCTACAACAAAGCCAGATGCCTCGAACATCAACCTGCAGGGAAAGTGTACAGGTCAGTTTGCATGGAAGACCTTAAAATTAATGTTTATACTGAGCTCATATATGCATTTATATATATTGAATTATCAAAGCAGGATAATCAAGGTTAAACTGTAATACTCAGTCCAAGACTACATTATGGGTCATAAAAAAGTAACCAGCTAACAAACTGCTCTTTGCTGCCTGCCTCTAGAGTCTTAGTCTGACCCCAAGTTCTCTACAATGATGATGTTTAGAAATGTAAATTTTAAGCTAAAATGATTCCAAAAATTGAATATCTTTCATCCAGTCTGTTACAGTGCATCTAGAATCACTGCACTATTACTACACATTTGAGCAAAAACCCCCTGATGTAAGAGACTCACTTGGGTGCAAAGACCTTCCAGACCATGAGGTGCCTCCTGAGAATAGCTGCAGCCAGGGCTGACGCCAAGACCTGCGGGGATGAGGTGGGCAAAGCAGTGACTCCCAACTGTATGCACTGGATCGGGGGTCGGCGATCTCATCCAGAAAGGGCCACTGTGTCTCGGGGTTTTCGCTAATTACTAATTAGAGGACTGATTGGCTGAAGAGTCCTCACACCTGGGTTTGAACAGCTGACTTGAAGGATATCCCAAAAACCTGCGTACACACCGGCCCTTTGCGGATAAGACCGCCCGCCCCTGCACTGGATGTCCGAGTTCTGGGTGTGTCTCCGTGCCGCCACCCGCTCACCTGCGCCCCCTTGACGAGGAGAAACCGCATGGCCAGCTGCAGCAGGGCGGCCGAGAAGTCGGCAGGGTGCTCCCTCAGCTTCATCTCCATGACCGTCTCATCTCCTTCGTCCCCGTCCGCGATGTGGCCCCGCCCACGCTGGCCCCCTCGCACCTCACACACCAGCGGCCAGAAGAGCAGGAGAGGACACCCCACTGGAAGAGATGGGGAGAGGCATGAAGAAGATACAGATTCTGACCAGTTTAACCACATTCCGCCATAAAGATAAGATGGGCTGTCCTTTGGCTGCTATCGGTGAGGTAAAGACATGTAGCCAAGCAACCACTCGCAAACATCTGAAATATTTAGGTTGGATATGGAAAGTCCTCTTATGAGACAAACACTCTGCAGCACTATATACTTTGTTGCCATTTGACAGACACCAAGTAACTAAAAAACCTTGTAATGTTGTAGTTTTCACCATTCAGTTAGTTTTTCCATCATGTCTGCATTTCATATGTAAGACTGCTATCATCAATTATTTTACATATTCATACATATTTCATTTAAAAGGGACAGAGAGTAATGTTTCTTCTGTATTTGTGTATATAAAAAACATCCATGCTTGTTATTCATACAGTAGAGGCCAAAATTGTGGAAACATTTCCAGTTTTTAGAGACGGCTCCAGTTACTTACTTAACCGTCTGATGTATATTTGTAACATTCTTTGAGGTTTATGAACATTACCGCCAATATTCCTGCAGCAATTTTTAAAAGCATAATGCCAAAAATGATGTGTTTCCACATTTCTGGCAACTAGTGTGTATCTTATTCCTATGGATACATGTAATATATCTCTCTATATATCTAATATTTAGCATTATTATTATTATTATTATTAATATGCTCTTTATAGCTTTAGTATATATATGCATTTATATATGTATGAAGACAGTACCTGCAAACAGGATGTGGGAGGAGAATGTATTGAGAGTGACAAGCGCACCAGGGAGCAGGGTGCCCGAGTGCCCCTTGGGAAAGCCCACAAAGGCTGCCCCCCACTGGATGGACGGGAAGGTAGGCAAGTGCCCCGTTCCATGGAAGAACTGGGTGGCAGCCAAATCCCACAGTATCACTGGGACCCAGGGCACACTGAAGCCCCCTGCAGGCAAGGAAGGGAACACACTTAAATCAACCATATTACACTGTTCAGAGCAGGGCTGCTCATTCCTGCTCCTGGAGATATACCACCCCACAAACGTAGCTACAGCCCTAATATAACAAACCTGATACAGATAATCAGGCCCTTCAGCAGCATCTCAGCATTAGAGCCGGCTATGTTGAGACTAAGCTGGCTCTTTGTAGTGTAATGTAGGAACTATTTTCTTCTACCGAACTCCACAAACTAGTCGTATCACTGTGCAGAAGATGTGAGGATGAGCACCCCAGCGATATCTTACTCCAACTTTTGCCTATGTTTGTAAGCAATTATTGTCAGAGAGTTAAATAAAAGTATTGTATACATTTTTTTACTTAACAAAAGGATCATGAGAAAATTGAATCCTGAACATAATATCGTGAATTGAACCGAATCGTGAATTGGGTGAATCGTTACATGTCTATACAGTACTATGAAAAGTCTTAATCAATGAGGTATTAAGAGATATACAAGGTGGGGTAGCGGTTGAGTGTTGGATGGGTATGAATGAGTGTAGTGGATGTTTGCTGCAAATATTGGGGTGACTTTAGGAGAGGTTTTGAAATGCTGAGGTTAAGCTAACAATTTGATAGAACTTCATAAGTCCTATCAAACACCAACATGAAGATCTTTTAAACGTTGATTTCTTTGACTGTCTGATGGTTTTACGCTGTTGCACAATACTCTCTATGTGTACATACACACACACACACACACACAGTATATGGATGCTTTTCAATTTTTTTGCACATTTTTTGTGCAAGGGAGTCAAACAAAGTGTGCGTATGTGAAAACACATAATTAGCGTCACGGTGATAAACATGGTGATACTATTAAGGAGGTGCTACTTATCTCCAGAAAACCAATTAACGCTGAAATATGGCAGATATGTACATTTTGAGAAAGTGCCCATTCCTTTGGCTTCTGACTCAGATGGTCACTTACCCATGAGCGCCCCCTGCAGGGCCACCAAGTTACTGGAAGAGGCATGGAGCTGTAGCAGGGCTGCCGCCTCCAGCAGTAGCAGCACGAAGGCCAGAGACACCCCCTCAGGGTGCAGGAGGAGGAGGCCCAGGCCCAGCAGGCCTGCCAGCAGGAGCAGAGCTGCGGAGTATACCGTGCCCAGGCCGTAGGCCTCCACAGAGGGTCGGCCGTCCGCGCCGAGGGTCCTGGGCTGAGCGCCGTCTTCCAGGGAGAGCCGCATGTGCTGATACAGCTGGGGGATGAGGTGCCGCAGCTCGGCCTGGGTGCTGACCCCCGTGCTGGCCCGGTACCGAGGTGCCGGGGATGGGCCAGCTAGGCTGCGGGCCTTCAGAAACACCGTTAGGGGGTCCAACCAGAGCAGCGCGGCTCCGAGCCCCAAGAGACCAAAGGCGGCGCGCGGCAGAGCTGTCAGGGCCAGGGCGATGAGGTCGGCCAGGCCCCGGAAGGTGTCCTCAGGAGTGGCGTCCACAGCCCAGTGCAGGCCCACGGACACCGCGGCCAGCGGGAACACCCAGCGGGCCACCAGAACCGCAGGGCCCGGTCCGTTCAGGTTGCCACAGCGGCGCAGCCAAAGGCGCAGCAGGCCGGTCCAGGCAGCCAGTGACGCCACCGACAGGGCGTAGCGCAGATTGCGGGCGCGGCCGTCCTGCACGCGCGAGAGGGGGAGCAGGAGGGGGGACGGCTCGCAATCGCCCTGCTCCTCGCGGCAGGCGGCGAGCGACGGCACTGCGTACGCCGAGGCCGCCAGCACCCCCAGGCAGGCGAGGAGCGCCAGGCTCTCCCTGCGAGCGGCCGAGGGGGAACAGGAGGCCGCAGGCGGAAAGGGGCACGGGGGCTTCTGAGGGTCGGGGCTCGGCGTGAAGAGGAGGCCATCCCAATTGAGGCGCAGCGGAACATAGAGGCCCAGGGAGAGGAGCAGGAAGGTGACGACGCGGCCCTCAGCTATGACGTAGCTGTCCGACAGCAGGGAGGCGCAACGCAGGAAGAGGACCAGCAGGGGGATGCAAGGGAGGGATAGGAGCAGGCCCCTCCAGCCCCACTGCCGGGTTTGGCTAACCTTGGCCCCCCTCTCGGCACGGAGCAGCCTCCAGAGGTACACAGACTGGGAGGCGAAAGCGGCCGCGCCGAGGAACCAGCCCGCCTCCGCCCATCCCACAGACATCAGCTGTACGGCGACCGCTGCCCCACCGGCCAACACCCCCACGACCACAGGGGGCGCCAGCGAGGGGCCTTCCCCGGCTCCCGCCAGCCTCGGCAGCTCTGACGCGGTGAGAGTCACCAGGCAGGCGGTGGTCAGCAGCAGCAGCCCACCCAGCATCTTCAGCGGGTGGAAGCGGGCCCAGGTGCTCCGGCAGACGTCCCGCACGGCGCTGAGGTACGCCTGCAGCCCGCCGAGCAGCGCCGGGGAAGGAGCGCGCCCCTCCCGCAGCACCTCCCTGTACTCAGCAGCCAGCTGGGCAAAGCGCCCCCGCAGGAGGGACAGGCTCTCTGGGGAGATGTCTTTGGCCATGTGGGCGTAGGTCTCCAGGAAGCGGTTCACCTTGAGATCAGGACATGAAAGGTACCTCAAAAGCTGTTGCTTTTATTAGCGTCCGAAGTTACTACGCTAAACCAAAACTGCACTTTAAACAGCCAGTTCTCTCTAGTCAAAGAGTTCTGTCCCATTCCTATACTGTTATGCCATGAGGCACCCTGAGCTAATGTTCGAACCGTCTGGGTTACTATTTATTACTGCACATTAAACTGAACTCTGTGGCACAATCTTCTTATCATACTTCATAGTATGTGAAACATTTTATCGTATTACATTTCCATTTCTTGCAAGGTCCTTTACACAAATGTACCTTTCACAGTACACTTGCTATAATGACGAAGTCAAACGACTTTACGGCTTAACACCTTATGCCAGTGTTCAGAAGAGATTTGCTCAAAATTAGTCAGAGTACACTGATTAAAGAAGAAAAACAGAGGTAAACAGCTTTATATAAAGTAATTTACATTAAAGTCCTCAGTCAATCGTGATTCAGCAGGTCCAGGTCAGGTGTTGTATAAAATTAAACATATAATAATTTGTGCTTTGTGGACATAATCTGCAGGGAAATGTTTTTGGTATTATTTTAAGCCTTTCCCCTGGGGAAAATCCAACAATTGATTAATTTTAGTCCATTTCTCCAAAATCTAAAAATAAGTGAATGCTATGCACAAATCCATATGTAGATTACCATTTGGGAAACGTCATATTTGGAGACCAAAGTATTTTACAAATCTAAAAAAGTTCCCATCTTTTGACCGAGTTAAACTTAAAAAACTAGGGGTGAATCTCTGTACCAAGAACATAAAGACCATATTTGTAGTCTTGGAATGACTGGTCTTGCTAACTTCCAAGAATGAACTTGGGGTGCAATGCATCATGGGATTGGTCTCATTCAGCGAGGATGCAACCAATGTATCCTTGGTATTTGGGGCGGAGCAAGACCAAAACCTGGAGATTTTTACCATCCTCATGTACTGGTGTTCTAAGTATTGGAACTGGTCTTCGGCAATGGAAGATGACATAAAACGGGTACAAGAGAAGACAAGTACACATACTGAGATTCACCCCCGGTCTAGTTTTAATCATTGAGCATCCAAACTGAGATTTACTTGTTTAGCGTTGATCCACAACGCCTCTGCCTGGGTGAGGTGGGACTGTGTCCCAGCTGGGTCTGTGTCCTGCGGAAAGATGGGCAGCAGCACCTGTCCGATGTTGCTGTACGGGATGGGAATGCCCAGGAGCAGGGCCAGTGTGGGAACCAGGTCAGTCTGAGGAACCACCTCAGGTTCTACCTGCCAGAGTAACCAGCCACAAGCACCTATCATTCAGCTGTCAACCACATCAGCACACCGTCACAGATTACGACAGTTCCTTTTGGAGATGACCTGCACCCCTCACCTGGGATCCAGGGGGGGGGAAGAGTGGGGTGGGACTGTAGAGAAATAGCGCGGCGTCTGTCTCCTTCAGGCTCTCGCCCCCGTGGTCCCCAGTGTCTGTCATGCCATGGTCACCCATGACAACTAGCAAAGTGTCATTTTCGATGAGCCTAATGACAGATCTGTCAAAAGAACAACAGAACAGAATGAAGAATAACAGTGAGGTACAGGGTGTTCATGCAGAAAATATAGATGGCTGAAGAAAAGTTCAAAGTGGCGTGGCACAGTGGATGTGCACAGTGGATGTGCACAGGCCTTTTTTTTCCAAAAAAAAAAAAAAAAGCATTGAATTTACAGAATCAGAATCAGCCTTTATTCGCCAAGTGTGCTGGGGCACACAAGGCTTACAGGCTTTCTGTCCAGAGCTACTACCATGTCTGTTATGCTACGAAGCTGTGCTTTTGAAAAGTACACAGTCCCACCGTTACAGATGAGATCTGTCTGTGAATTTGTAAGCTGGAACAAATGCACATAGTTCTTACTTAGTGTCAGTTACTCAAACGTTTGTCTTCACATTTAACATACTGTACTTCAAGCCGAAGTTGAGCAATGTTTTCAGGAGCGTCACTGCCTGTACATACTAGTTGGATCATGTCTAACACGTGGTGCAGATGATCGAATGTCATGTGCATATATGGTTCATGTGCTAGAGCACGGGGCTGCAGGACGATGGCAGTGGACACGACAGCTCCCAGTGACCTTATGACTCCGTCCATCTGCGTGAGCTTGTCTGCCATGGCGGGGTGGTTGGGCCCGAATCGATGTCCGCAGTGGTCCACACCCAGGAAATGGGCGATGAGCACATCCCAGTCGCTGCTCTGCACTGCACGCCCAGGATTCCAGTGGAATGGAAGAGAGGAGTGATACCAGTGGAACGGAAGAGAACGGAAGAGAGGAGTGACTAAACGCCATCTGCTGAAAACCAACAAATGAGGCTCTCTGTTTGGAGCCAAAATAAGACGACCCACTAAGGGCCATATTCTGTTATGTAAACACTTCCTGCCCCAAGTCAGCGAGAAGCTTTTTCCAAAGGTTTGAAGACAGCAGAACCTGGATGTAGACTAGTGGTCAAAACTGTGGAAACACTTCCGATTTTTATAGATTGCGGAACTTTATTCAATTGTTGCTCCAGTTACTTATATTTAATTGTCCAGTGTATGATATTTGTAAACATTCTTTGCTTTTTTATAAAATTATTGCTAATATAGAGTAGAGGTTTTCATCAACTTACGCCCTATGCGACTTACGACTCATCGACTTTACAACCGATTTGCTTTACGACCGTTCTGAGACCGCAAATATGTGGCCACAACTGTGTCACATCTGGCAGTGCGAGTGTTGCCCAGTGGAGTATAAGTTTCACCCCAGCTGCCACTGAACAAATAAAATGGTGATCAAAAGGTTAAAAAACACCAAACAATATGACTTAAAGATTATATAATTTTATTATACAGTATACTATGCATAAAATAATTTTTGCATATAAAATAAAGGGGTATCTTATGACCAGATCGATACGGTCAGTCGGAAATGACTGTGGTCGCAAGTCGACGATGACCTGCAGTAATGTTTAAAGGATAATGCCAAAAATGGTATGCATTTCCACAGTTCTGGCCACTAGAGTATCATACTAACAAAATGATAATCACCAGAAACATCTCAATACTTTGCATGAAATAGATTCAAGAGTTCAGCATTTTTGTTACGAGAAAAGTATCATTACTGCCGTCATAATTAGCAGATTTTATTAATTATATTAGTTCCAAGTATTACTGAACATACTTTACACCCAGAGTATATGACTCTGAGGCTCTTACCAGATACTGATACCTACAGGTGGGGTACAGATGTTTCAGGATGCCATCATCCACGGTATGGAGGTCCTTCACATTAAACGACGGGAAGGGCAGCGAGCGGTGGAACTTCTTGGGGAAGAGGCTCTCCCAGGTGTCATCACCCATGAAGACCACACGTTTTCCTTCAGACAGAACGCACAGTACTCAGTGACATCAGGGGCCATAGGGTTGCCTGACAGGTTATTTAGATGGTTTGGGTGGTACTCAATGTCATCTAGCAAACCTCTGGTCCTCACATCAGGTTTGTTGAATAAAACAAAGACCTTAACATGGCACTTCCTTAGTCCACCTAATGAACTACAAAGCCCCGGTAAATGACTCACCAGCTTCTCTCAGCTGGTGCACAAGGTTGTCCTCTAGGATGGCATTGGAGGCAAAGTTGTTACCCACGTCGATAAAGGTGGGCAGTGAGCCAGTGGTGAAGCCCTTGATTCGCTGCATGGTGGTGGTGGGCGGGTCCGCCCGGAATGCAAAGAGCCTCGACTGGGTTGGCTGTGATGCTGTCACTTCCTGCAGCACTGGCAGCTTGTTCTCAAAGGGCAGGGGCATGATGTTGGTGGGGTCAAACTGGGCAAAGTTGATCTTCAGGGCATCGATTATCAGAAGCACTGCCCTGCGGAAACGCGGCTCCCCACGGCAAAATCTTCCTGCCTCGTCCCCTGGGGGCAGAACGTCACTGCAAGAACTGCTCCTGTTCACCTCCAGTCGCACCAGCATGAAGCCACCCACAAACAGGTAAATCCCAACATAGAAGGTGGCACACACCCAGAGGAGCAGCATCAATACAGGAAGTCTCCTCATCCTAAAAATACATTAAACGATCCTTTTCAGCTTAAGATGTGCAGCATGTGGCAGACCATTAACAACAGAGGTTTCAGAATTATGATTAAGCCACAAACCTATTATTTAAATATACATTGAAACCAACAACTTTCACTTAACTTCTGTAATTCATTTTCATAGTTACACTTAAAAGAATAAGAATCAAAACTTCAAAGGTCTATCTAATATGAAGAATCTTTAATCCTCCTCCAAGATTCCAACACAAATTTCAAGAATATAACAAAGGAATTGCACAAGATAGTTAATACGATAATCTGCTTGTTGCATACATATTCCTTATTTATAACAATAGAATGTAATATAATCAATTAATCATGTCACTACTCAACTGGGACTCTTTCGATGATTATAATCTGGAGTCACTTCTGAGATGTTCTTCTAAGTTTATCCAGCTAGGATTCTTACTTCTTTATGAAACAGTTGCTGCAAGAATGCTAAGAGCCTGACTAATTAACAACAATGCGAACTATTACTCAACACCAGCTTTAACACATGTTTTGGAAGCATTTAATATAAAAAAACAGGTGCAGATCGAATCGCTGCTTTTTGTTATTGCTAATATGACAGCAGGATGAACTGGCTCACTTTATAAGCTGCAGGTCCGGTCCACCTGGAGCACGGCGTGAATCGGCTTCTGACCTTGCGCGTCCTCGTTCATTCAGCGCAGGTGCTGAATGGGCAGGTAAACACACCCACCGCAGGTAACGCGGGATATCTTATACTCCCCCCCCCGGCTCCCTTAACAGGGTACGCGCGTTTCATTCGGCTGCCATCCTGCAGAAACGTGAGCCGGCACGGAGCCGGAACAGAGTAGCGCGCAGAGAGGGTGACCGGCCACCCGCGGGACAGCGGCACAGACTGCGCACGCCCTCTAGTGCTTTGGAGGTAAAAATGCAGCCAACCATATTGTACTCCGTTAAGTAGTAACAGCATTCTTCAAACTGTTTTGCACGACTTAAAAACATAAACAAAACTTACCACTCCAAAAAAGTTAATTATATTTTAAATAAGTATTTGAAATAAAATGAATGGCTGAACAGGCTGGCACAGCGGTTTGCGCTGCTGCCTCACAGCAAGAATGTCCTGCGTTCAGTCCTGGGTTGGGTGTAGGACCTTTCTTTGTGGCGCTCGCAAGATCTCATGTGGTCCCTGTGGGTTTCTGCTGGGGCTCCGGTTTCCTCCCACAGTCCAAAAGTGTGCAGGATAGGTTAACTAGTTAATTGGCCATGTGGTGTGTTGGTGACTGCCCAGGGTTAGTTCCTGCCTGTGCCCATTGTTCCCAGGATATGCTGCAGTCCCTCCCCCTGTGACCCCAGTTGGGATTAAGTGGTTATGGTGATGGATGAATGGCTCAACAATATTTCTGCCAATTAATGTCTCCAGTTATAGAAAAGGTGAACAGTGATGCTTCATTAATCCCTAGCATGTGGTAGCCCTGGACCTGGGGGCTAAAAGCCTAGTTCAAGGGCCCAGAGACATGTGACTATTCTGTCAGGGCTGGGACTCAAACCAGTGACCTTCTGATCACAGGCACAGAGACTTGAGCTGCACACAACAGACTTCTAATGGGAATGGCTGTTGTTTTAGTCTGGGTTTGAAGTAATTAGCTTCAAATCACTTTTAAATACTACATTTAACTAGGGTACTTGATAAGATTTACAATTAACATAATGTCATAAGAGTCATGGAGGCAACCCCCAAACCTGGTGGTGGACACCAGCAGTAAAGGGAGCTGTCAGGCTGAAGAAGGAGCCCTTCTGAGCTTGATTAGCTTGTGGGACTCCTGAAGAAGCTGACAGGTACCGGCAGGTTAAGCAGAGTTGGTGAGTTGGTGGCTCTGAGGCTAGGGATCTGGCCCAGTGATTGGAAGGTTGCCGGTTTGAATCCTTTGAATGCCACGAGTGATCTACTCTGTCGGGCCCTTGAGTAAGGCCTTTAACCTGAAATTTCTTTATCCTGGGTATCACGTTAATCTACATCCAGCCTTATAAGGAGGTCCTCCAATTTATAGGGAAATTTGGGGGTTGTTGGCAGGATTTGCACTCCAGCTAAAAAAAAATCACACCTGTCCATTTGGACTAGTGTGGTGCTGAGGTATCACCCACTGTATGGTTGCACTCAGGTTCTCATCCCTGTGGTGGGTGTGGAAATGCCCTGTAATCAGTGTGTGCTCCTTACCTCACCTCTGGGGGGTGGTATTTGCCCTGAGTTCCTGAAGGGTCTTGACGTTGTTGGGCTGTCTTGGCTGACATACCTCTTCAGCATTGCATGGAGGTCAGCAACAGTACCTCTGGATTTGCAAACTGGTTTGTAGCCAAGTGTGAAGCGGCTCAGACAAGGATCAGTATCTCCAAGTCTGAGGTCATGGTTCTCAACCAGAAAACAGTGGATTGCCCTGTCCAAGTTGTGGATGAATTACTGCCAGTTTAAATATCATGGATCTTGTTCACAAGTGTGGGAAGAATGAAGCAGGAGATCAACGGGCAGATTGGTGAAGCATCAACAGTTATGTGAGCATTTCTGAGCCAGAAGGCATTCCTACCCTCGCCTATGGTCTCGGGCTTTGGGAAGCGACTGAAAGAATGAGACTGTGGATATAAGTGCTGGAAACAAGCTTCCTTCACAAGGTGTCTGGGCTCAGCTTTAGAGACAGGGTGAGGAGCTTGGACATTTGGGAGGAACTCAAAGTACAGCCGGTTCTCCTCTGCATTGAAAGGAGCCAGCTGAGGTGGTTCAAGCATCATGCTAGGATGTCTCCTGGGGAGGTGCTCCAGACCTGTCCAACTGACAGGAGATTCAGGGGCAGACCCAGGAGACACTAGAAAGATCTCTCAGCTGGCCTGGAAACACCTGGGTATCCCCCCGGAGCAGCTGGCTGGGGAGAGGGAGGTCTGGGCATCTCCGCTCAGACTGCTGCCCCAACTACCTGGACTCTGAAAAGTGGACGGACGGATGGATGGATAATATCACAAGAACTTTCTGGCTTCTGGTGGATAGAGCACCCAAAGTAATGATTTAGGCATGCTTACATTTTCAAGAAGGTTAAACTGAAATAAACCGATGGTGTAATTTTCATGCAGTACTGGAAATTCAAATAACAAAGCCAGCTAGATCGTCGTGATAAGTCGTGTCCAAATCTAACATCAGTCACCAAGTGATATGAAACAGTCAGGAGGATTTAAACCAGTGCATATGAATCATGATTTGCTCTGTTGCTTAAAAATAAGGGATATTTTTTATAGAGAACTGTACAAAAGTCTTAGTCTAAATCTTTTTATCTGGGTAATAAGTGTATATTTGCTCAGAAAAAAAAACAACATTAGAACATGTGCAAATCAACAGTAACAGAATAAAAACTATAGTAAGGAAATACTTGGGTGTATTGGATGGTTGTTGCAAGTACTGGGGTGAAATTAGGAGAGGATTTGAAAAAGCACTTTGACAAACACATAAACCAATACGAAAATCATTTAAACATCATTTTCTTTTGCACAGCGCTGTATATTATTAATCATGCTGGAAAACAAGTGCATTATGTAACCATGTTATTTATACTGAGCGTATGTTCAAAAATGCTCCTGAAATTTCTGAATACGGTTTAGAAATGTTGGGGGGAAAAAGACAACAGCCTTTTCTGAATATTTAATATTTCACAGGTGTACAATCTTCACAATTCTCCCTCATAAAATGGCTTGCTAATTACATATGATAATAGTACATAATGACTGCAGAAATGTCTTCTCTCCAAGTCAAATTATGTACTGTGGTGTGACTGAGAAGCTCAACATTTCTCACACATATTTTCATTAATCAGCGTTCTGCATCCCACTGCAGTGCATCTGTATGTTGAACATGGGCTCATCTGTGGTAAGAATGAATTATTGGGGAGAAGAATTACAGTGAAAAAAAGGTAGAGGCACCAACGTGTAGTGCATGTGAATATGGTGAGATGCTGCTGAACGGCTGGGGTACCAGAAATCACATCGACCACCAAACTTGCACTGGAGACCTGCGACATTCCAGTGAGTGATGCTTAGGTTCACATACAAGTCAGGAATCAGTGTGTGTTACACTGGAAACTGGAGGATGTACACCTGAATGAATTTAAACACAATGGATAAAAAAAATACAAAGGGAGGAAAAACAGAATGTTGACGATTTTGCCTATAACTTAAGCCTGGTCATCTGGCTTCTCCTGAGGATGTCTTCCCCTCAGGTCTTCCACATTTACGAGGGTAAGCAACGGAGTCCAAAAAAGCCAGAGTCTGTGCATTTCTGTTATGTTCCAGCAATTGAGGAGTCTCTCCCCAAATTAGTCATGTTTTGGATACATCGTCTGACTAAATGTTTGTTATCTGATCACACAACTTGTGCATTATTTGCACCACAAGTTTGGTACTATTATTTTCTCATGGAACAATGACCGTAGTGCTGGAATACTGCAGAAATGCAGACACTGGTCTCTGGGCTGGCCTGCCCACCTCTGCTCGAGCCAGTTCTTGAAAAGGACTGAAATCGGCCTCCTCTGCTCGGCAATAGTCCGAGTCTGTGATCTATTGACCACCAGGAGTCGATAGGTAGGATCCCTCACTGGGGTGTTTCTCCTCGGTCTCCGCTCTCAGAATGCTGGCCGCTGTGTCCGTGGTAGCAGTAGACACCCTGCCCTTCTTCGGCTGGGCCAGGCTGCTGTAGATGGCCATGGCCTGACAGACATGAGAAGGAGATGGTCACTGAATGTCCCCCCACCCCTGGGCACCCAATGACAGCCAAAGTCGAACGCGAACGCAGCTGGTAATTCAAAAAATGCCTGATGCAGTTGCAGCTGGGGAGGTCATAACGATTCGGCTGCAAGCTCAGTCACCTGGGAGACCATGCTGCTGATGTCTCCAGTGCTTGAAGGCAGCAGGATGGTGTTGGACTCCTTGGCCAGGTTGGAGAAGGCAGATACGTACTGCTCGGCGACGCTCAAGGAGGCCGCAGCATCGCCATTCTGCAGAAACACAGGCCGCCATGTTTTCCCAGTACACATTCCACCATATGAACATACGGGGGGGGGGGGGGGGGGGGGG
>JAODJU010000119.1:27458261-27478216 GCA_026776725.1 Gnathonemus echidnorhynchus | reverse complement strand
TACTTAACAGAGACCAATTATTCCTTCTTCGTTGTAAACACTACAAGAGCTTTGCTTGTACCATTGCACAGAATCCCAGAATTCTGAGGGGAATGGCAAGGAAACGTTGTTACTTGGTTCATTTTTAAAAATTGCCAGAAGGCACCATAAATAGAAATAAAATACTGTAATTTGAAGGCTAATGCCTTAAAAGGAGAATCTTTCCAGTTATTAAGTGCACTTTCAATGGTTGTCAGGCTTGTTTTTAAAACTAACTTGCCAAATAGGTTTTAGGACGACTGCACATGTCAGGGTTCCCCAAATTTCATCACACACAGGAAAGGTCCATTGCAGGTCCACAGCCCCCAATAACACTCAGAGCCTGTTTGTAGACAGTTAGTCTAGCACGACTTTGGAGCTAATTTTCAAGGAATTATGAGACTGAATATGTGATTTTGAAAATGAATCCCCTGACAGCCCTACATAAAATGCATTAATAAATAGTTTTGCATTTCTTGCTAGGAGAATCTTATCTCCGCAACTCGACGTACAAGTCTTCCTTTCCTTTCTTTTTTACAGGTATATTTTCTCTAATATCGCTTGAAGATTGATCTGTTGGCAAGAGCTAGTAAATTATAAACAAATCACGGGTCATATAAATAAAACGCAGTGTCCCTTTTTGAACCAATATAGGACACAATTCACCCCGTATTTTCGGACTGTCTGATCAAACCCCTCAATCCCCCCAATTACTGACAATAAATACCAAACGACGTCTTCCTCCTCCATTGTTTTGGAGTGGTGGAGTGATTGTGGCGTGTATGAAATTCACGTGTGAAGTTTAACCTACAAGCTTTTTGCGTCTCCTATGCTTATTGAGTGTAACGGTCACAGTTCCTGTTTTGCAGTGTGAAAGAGACACGGAAGTGGCAGAGAACAATAAAAACTGACAAAAATCGATACAGTCTGGGAACTCGAAACCCAGTTTCTGGTCTTGGCTGGGAACACAGGTCGTGGGTATGACCGCGCTCTCAGTCTCAGCCTCCATGGTGACCTTACCGGCCGCCTTGTTGATCTGTTCTGCCTTCTCGGCCTCAGAGGCCAGAATCTGCGCCTGCTTCCTGCCTTCCGCCACGTTGATGGCTGCCTCCCTGGTGCCTTCTGACTCCAGTACGGTAGCCCTCTTCCGTCGTTCTGCCTCCACCTACGGGTGAATGATCACCACATTCTGACACATTAACTTGTTACCAAGATAACCATGACCAGCAACTATAATTCTCCACCCGGTTACGCTTTTCCAAAGGGTCCTAACCGCACTCAGCCGTCCACCACAGGGACTCAGTGCTGGTGCCAACACAAGATATTGACCATGTTCAAATCTGTCAGACCAAATATTGAAGAGCTTGTATCCTTCCTTTCTATCTGCTGATAAGTCAAATATCATTTTTGGGTGAAAAGAAGTAAAGTACTAAAGAACCATTCAGATAGAGTTGGGCGATATGGCCTAAAAATAAAATCTCAGATTTTTTTCACAATAAATCCGATTTTCGATTTTAATCGATTTTCCCCTCCCCTATTCAAAATCAAACTACAGATGACAAATAAATGGTTCAAAACAAGTTTTAACTTTGCACTTTAAAGTAAAAAAAAAAAAAAAAACAATATGACAAGCCAAAAAAGTAAGTGAGATGGCAGACCGCGCCATTGTAAACACTTTTAGAAACTTGTAAAAACTTTCAGCATGTTAATGAATCCCGGCTTTTCCACAGTATGTACGGGCACCATGTCTTCTGCAATATACATCGCGACAGCGTTTATCGCCTTCCATCGTGCCCCATTCTCATCATATGGTACACGGTTCGAAAACGTGTCAGGGACGGCTGCTTGCTTAACTTTGGATGTTGTGCTGGTACTGCAGCTATTTTCATTTCGCTGGGAGTTGCACTTCTCCCACTCGGCTGTGCCTCTGCTTTAGGTGCTGGAATAAACTTGTCGTGCTGCTTCCTTTGGTTGCAGTAGTTTTTAAACAGACTTTGCAGTGAGGACTTGTTTGGTCCGTGTCTGACGGCGCAAAACCGAACCACTGCCACGTTGTTTGTGAATCCGCTACAGTGTTTGGGTGACCTGCGCTAATGTACCCGTGAAGAACGGTGCGTCGCTTTAGTTCCGCTTTTGGCGCTCGTGTAAAATAAGTAATAAAATCGATTTTCATAAAAACACATAGTCCTGAACTGTAAATTCGAATTAATCGATAAAATCGATTTATCGCCCACCTCTACATTCAGATAAAAGTTTGGGATATCAGTGAGGCTGAGTTGTTAAAATGTAAATGTAATTAAAGAGTCATTTATTTTGCAGTTTTTCTCCAAAGCAACCTACATTTTTAAGAAATGGGGGCAGCGTGTGGCTCAGAGTGCTAAGCCTGTGTGCCCATAATCAGAAGGTCGTGGTTCAAACCCAGCCTCAGCACGTCTGCGGGTCCTTGAGCAAGGCCCATAACCCCCAGCTCCCTGGGCTCTGCTATGGGTGGCTGCCCTTCGCAGACAGCTTACTCTACATGGAGCAAGTTGAGGGAGGTATAAAGACAATTTCCCCACGGGGATCAATAAAGTCTCGACTATTATTATTGTTAAAGCAGGGTTATACAGTCCCCAATTGAGAATTCAGGGCCTCTCTCATGGGCTGGTGAAACTGCTCCACCAACCCTGGGATGTGACCCAGTGCCCAACCAACCACAGACACAGCGTCCTAACCCACTGTGCCGCACACAGACCTCCAGCTTTCATCTCCAGTTCTCAATGTCCAAACCTTCCGGCAGCTTCCTTGGGAGTCATCCACTCACCTGCATCTGCATGGACTCCTTAACGCGTGGAGGAACATGAATGTCCTTGATCTCGTACCTAAGGCAGCGAATGCCCCACTCGTCTGACGCCTGGTTGATGGAATGGACGATGTTGGAGTTCAGAGACTCTCTTTCCTGTGCAGCACAGGTAGGGTGTGAATGGCAGTTATACAGGCCACAGACAAACCTGTTATTGTACTTATAAAAAAGAATGAATTCTAAAAGCAACCACAACTATATAGTGTGATGCTGAATTTCATACTGTCTTTTGTTCTGATGATTGGTACCTGGTCATTTACATGTTATCAATGGATGGAGAAATACAGAATAAAAAGCGAAAACAGATTCATTGTGCACACTGATCTTTAAACCATTTGATAAGAGCACAGTCTCCCTTACCCGAAAAACTTTGTCAAGGGTCAACTTTCCAAGCTCAGAGCGCATTGTAGTTTGTGCCAACTGAGTCACAGCGTATTCTGGATCTTCGACTCCATAGCTAGACTGGAAGGGAACAAGTATGATTATTAGTTTATTAGTCAGTGCATCATTTATTAGTAATTACAATACTACTAAAGGTTTATGCAATAGCCCAGCAAGAGCTGAACAAAAATATTCAGTAAATATTGATGTTCAATAAAAAGCCAGCATACCTTAAAAGGATCTAGTATTCTGAGATACAGAACTCCATCAATCTGCAGTGTCACGTTATCTGAAACAGCAGCACATCAATTGAAAAGAAACAGATCACAGCCACATAATCAATGACAAGGACAGACACTCACCCAGTGAGACAGCAGACTGTTCTGGCACATCGATGACAATCTCCTTCAGGCTCTGCACATAACGAATTCTGTCCAATATCGGAATAAGGAAGTTCAATCCCTGGGAAAAAAATAAGAAATAAAAATTAGCTATTGAAGTCATGTACTTAAGCTTTGGATGAAGCAGCAGGTTTACTTACTGGTTCCAGGATACGGTGAAACCTGCCCATTCTCTCCACCACCCAGGCCTCCTGCTGAGGCACAAAGAGCACTACAGTGTTCATGGGGAGGCTGGACGCCCATCTCTGCTGGGCCAGGGCCGCCCACTGTGAGGGTGCGCTTCGGCGGGAGTGCTGCATAGAGACGGGACCGCCATCCAGATGTCAAAGACAATCATGTGTTCTAGTCATCCAGTCCGACACATCGGCAGTTTCCCCCGACTCCCTTTAATTTTATCTTAAAGGATTGTAACGTTGTGTTCCAAAAACATGAAACCAGTCAATACAAAATTTCCCTTCAGTATGTATGAACGCAAAATTAACTTTGATTTTATTCTTTCCTCAACTGACTGTACAATTTAACCGCGCAACCTGAAGAAAACATGAGTTTACATTGAGAATTATGTCCATCAATGTATCATTATTAAAAACAAAACAAGTTTGTTTACATCAAACACAGCTAAATTTTAATAAATAAATAAACTACTTGAGCAACAATGCGATAACGCGCCTGCATTGACAGCCAGCGATGGACCGAAACAAGTGAGTTTACACATCTTACTTAGCTAGTTAACATCAGCACAACTATTTCATTTCAGTATTACCTTCAGAAGAGCACTTCCAGTCCGACAAACAGTGCGAAGCATGTTGTAATTATTATTTCGCCCGTCAGTGAATGTCTATAGATCAAACGGCTTTTACTCTTCACTTTATATTCAAACGTGACCCCTGACGATAGGAAGCAGCGAAGTTGCAGCATGCATTCGGTACGGCGCTGAAATCCTTCCCTCTGCAAACAAACGCCGGCTAGATACAGGAGGTCCTGTATAAAGTACGGTACCTGGTGCGGTGGAAAAACGACCTTAATCACTTCAATTATTCAATGTAATTATACTATACTTTTTAATTTCCATTATGTTTGGTATGAATATTCCATCATGTTTGGTATGAAAACATCCATCTATTTTGGGGACTGCTTGTCCTAGTCAGGGTTGAGAGACAGAGAACAGCCTTGGATGGGGCACCAACCCATCGCAGGGTGCAATCACACGTGTACACCTATGGGCCATTTGATAACTCCAATTAGCCACAGTATGTTTTTGGACTGTGGGGGGAAACTGAGGTATCTGGAGGAAACTCCACACACATGGCGCTACAGTGGAGACTCAAACCCTGGTCCCAGAGGTGTGAGACAACAATGCTAACCACTGCAACACTGTGCCACCCCTGGTATAAAAACATAATTTTAAAAACCTCAAACATTATTATACATATGTACTGAACATTTTATTTACGTTGTAATTACAGTTTAACTACAAACACCAAACACAGTGCATCTGGTCCTTGGGTATAAATGTATGTTACAATTCTAATGCTACTATAATGTCTATATGAAATAGACACCTATTTATAATTTTCAATGACTTGACATGTAACAGTCATGAGGGAAGTGATGGCTCTGGATGTCAGGCAAACAGCTGGGGTCCTTCTAACCCTTTCCTGCGGTAAAGCACATTCTCTATCATGCAGTCTGCTGAATGTTTAATTCCTACTTGGAAGAACATACATTGGATTGAGAGGATGGGTGTAGCTTCCAAATCTCTTGTCCACGACTGATGACTTGCAATCATTTTAGCCAATTCCTCATCAGTTATGTTCTGTCTTGCCAGGGTCAAAAACTGGCATAAACGGTGTTGTTCATGCCCGTGTTCCTGATGCCTGAAGGGATGACTGTAGACACTGCAGCAACAACAGTCCCTGTAGACTTTTCCATGTTAGCTTGGTTTATTCTTAAAACTGCACTGGTCGGATGTACAGTTCTAATATGCCTGTGAAGGTTGATTGTTAGTAGATCCTGCTCAAAATGATTGTTTTATCTTAAGAATTCTACATTCTGCCTTTGTGTTGCCTTTATTAAAATGCATTTAAATGCTACTTAGTTTGCGACTGTCACTGATCTTGTTTTCTGCTGCTCCTCTTGTCTCTGTGCTTGTAGATGCATTTTAACCTAATGGCATGATTGATGCAGTTGATTGGTCGCACGGCACGTACATCAACACAACATTCAGTCGGTGCCTGGTCTGCCCATGGCCAGCAGTGTTGTTCGTTCAACGATTAATGGAAAAAAAGAAAGAAAGAGAGAGAGAAATGGGCTCTCAGGCGGGAGCTGGCCCCTATCGTCCACATAAAGGAGCCACAGCTCATTCAGCCAACTTGTTCGTGACTGACACATCACTAATGCCATCCACTATACAATATATAAGTGGTACTAATGTATGCGTGACACAAGAAACAGGGTGGAGGAGAACATGGTGCCTGCAAGTGTCAGTCACCGGCCAGAAATGCTGATGGTGTATTAATTTTAGTATAAGACGGCCTAAGTTAATTCCAGTAAGAGATACTGAAAATGCAGCTGATAATTTTATTATTATGTGATTATTTCACATAAATAAAAACCCAGTAAGTGAGAAAAACCCTGCTGTAAACTCACCAGTGAAACTAAAACCTTGACTTGATTAGCTAATGACAAAAAGGTGCGATTAACAAGCTGACTTGCTTCAAAATGGCAGTTCAGTTCAGGCACTCCTCTGTTCTTTTGTCCATGCTGAAAGGTTACTGGTAGTTATTCTGACAACCTGCACCTGACCACCTTATGGAGCTACCAGAGGGGCTGATTGCTGTTTTTGCAGGAAAGTGTGCTTTGCGAATACAGTACATCATTTATCAGAATAAAATAATGTGTAATTCATTAACTGCATAACACTTTTACAGTGATGATTTTGTCATCACATCATCCTGTTCTGTCTGTAGCCACTTTGACTTCACTGTTAGTTACAGTAAGGACACATTTGAGATACTAGCAAGCAGTTGGTTGTGAAGTTTAGTTTGGTATTTAAATGTAGTGACAAGAAACTACTGTGTCTCAAAATGATCAGACCACTTAAGATGCGCAAGAACTTAAAGCATTTCAGTGTACTGCATATTTGCTATTAATTTCCACAAGGACAAAACAGTTCGATATTTAAACTTTTATTTTGTGCAGAGAAACCAGCCCACAGCCATTAACTGTTGACATGGCAAAAACTCACGGCTGAGTGTAACACAGGGAGTAGAGAGGGACAATGAACAGACAAGGGGACTAGTGGAGGTCCAATTCAGCACACTGGGATGTTCTCAGGAGAGGGGTTCTGCTGACCATACAGTGTCCATCGGAGAAAATGTCTAACATTTGGCACTTCGACGTGGGCAGGGTGTCAACACCAACACACACCTTGCTGGTCACAATGAATGACATTAATTTGAATTTGATGAGTAGAGATTTATAATCGTGATACTTCACATTTTTACTCTTTTGATCCAGTTATTTCTATGCATATCGAAAAATGTCTTAGTGAAATCAGAATATAAATATAAAAACTGACTTTAATGATGCCCACAGATACATATGTTAAATATCTCTACATTAAAAATGGATACATTCTAATCTTGAAAATTACATGGAAATTTGTTTAAAATGGTTAACTTCTAATTAACATTTTAAAACAGCAATAAAATATTGCTCTATATTTTCCTTGAAATAAATTTTACACTTATTTAGAAATGGGTGTGGAATTGACGTAAGATCCAACTTAATATCAAGGGCTATTATTAACTCTATTTTCTTCTTTGGTGAATAACAAACCAGTCACAGTAATCAACTTCAAGAACAAGTAAAAATATTAAACCCCTTTCAATTAAAATGTGCCAGTGCAATGAAATGTCTGGATAAAAATATAGTATCATCCTTCCTTACTAGACTAGAAATGTGTAAAACTCAAACACAAACCTTGGCTGCATAAAGACAGTATTTGTGCTGAACACTGTATTTTCAAAGCCAGTGTGTCTGCATTTTATCAGGTATTTAATCAAAACCAGTTTCTTTGACCTTTTCTTTTTATTTGACATTGTTTTTCCGACTTTGTCACTTAATCCCCAAATAAGATATTTCTACATTTGGATATAGACTGTTAGAATCGCATGACTGGTCTTTAAAAGCAAAGCTTGACACTGAAGTCAGCTCTGGAAAGGAAGAGAAATAAAACACTGATTCTAGTTTTTCTAAACCTTAGCACTCCAATTCGACACCTTATTCTGGCAGGTGCTGATTGATTCTAAACAACCAAATGCCCAATTGTACGCAGGCAGTGTATCCGGCCTCCTGTCTCACATTATCAGTAATCACACTGTGTTCTTTCAAAGGTAGATTGTCACGTAAGCTGAACTATACAATTCCCTATGCTGGTTTACCGGCTATCATCGATCGCCTGTGTTACTTGTGAGCCAATGAGTTTTTTATTAAACATACAAATATTGGAAACACCTAGTGTTACCCACCCCTGCCCCCTCCCACACCTACATCCTCCATCCCACCATCCCACCCTGTCTTTCTTCACAAGTCAGAGTGACACTACAATTTGATGGCAAACAACAGTAACAATTTCTCCTAGGAAACAACAACAACAACAAAAAATCACACTCTATCTCTGTAGCCTATTGCTTTAAGACACCTGTAAAATAAATAAACTAATTTAACTAACTTTAACTGAAGAACATACCAACCCACAGTGCTCTTCTAGTCTGCCTGTGAAGACTGAGTATGCAAGCCACTGTCTTGCTTCCCTTCCAACATGCGTATGTGCACACACACACACACACACACACACACACACACACACACACGCACACACACAGACAGACAGACACACACACACACACACACGCACATGCACATACATGCGTGCACACGCACACACACAGACAGACAGACAGACACACACACACACACACATGCGCACATGCACATACATGCGTGCACACGCACACACACAGACAGACAGACACACACACACACACAGAGTTTGGAATCAGGCAGGGCAGCATAATCAACATAACCACAGCTTGTCTTCCTGTAGAACCTTTCTTTTTGAGCCCTCAAATGTCAAACTGGGGAGCTATATTGCAGTTTCTGTGATGTGTGTGATTAGTAGAGTCAATACTCACAGAAAAGCCAACCTATAAGATGTTATCAGTCATGTGATAGACCCCTGAGCAGTTTCATCGACTAAACAAAGGATTAATTTTCCTTTAACATCCTTACACTTTGCTGTGGTTTGCTTTCACCCACCTGTCAAAAAGAATGACATCACTGCCCCAATAATGGCTGTGCTTATGGGTCTACCTATGGTAGCAAGAGATGATCAGATCACCGAGCTGTTACTGACTGAGAATGGTCCACTCAGGGAATCACAATGGTAGACAGAAACAGGTTGAGATGTTTGTCACAACACTACAAAATACTTGTACTATCACTAGGCATGCATGTTGACTCCAACGTGAGGAAAAGTCCTTTGTTTGCATTCCCATCTTCGTACTTTAAACATTCTCGTTTGTGCGTCTGCTTCTTGACGAGGTCTCAGCTTTATTCCAAGCAGGCTGTCAGACTCGGGGTGAGTACTTGGGGTTTCTTGGCACCTCGGTGAAGGACTTGAGCTCGTAGGGGATCCCCGCGTCCACCTCAATGGATTTTCGGGAGAATAGCAGCCGGATATCATCGTGCAAATAGATTTTTCCAGATTTTGAGCTCTGGAATCTGTAAAGAGCGGTGTGGAGTTTGGTTTCATGGGATTCATAACTACTGAAGTAGGAAAAACCTTGAGTTTGACCCGTTCTATGGTTTTCATGTTTGAGTGTATTGAGGAACAACAAAAAGTAAAGCTATGTAACTTTGCTATCCACAGTGATTAATTTATTGAAATAAGGCTAAATCATCTAATTCTAAGGGTACTAAATCGTCACATTCAGTCTCTCAAACTTAATATTGATGGCGGTTTCGTCATTCACAGATAACCACGAGGCCTCAAAGATTACCTGAGGTGTATTAAGTAGCAGAGAATTTTCTTCCTTTCTGTGGTTCCATCCTCCGATTGGACAGTTGGCTTCTCCCCTTCTTCCACGGGAACCAGGAAGATGCGATGACGCAGGAAGGTCACGTGATTGACAGGCATGTCATCACAATTGTATGTTACTAAGAACATCTTTACCACAGTTTTGTTGGGGTTGAATAAGGTCTTGAAATGGAAGAGAAGGTAAAATGGTTGTTTATTATGCTTCCAAAGGCATTGGGTGACAAAATAATTCATGTATAACAAATCATGAGAGAGGAACAGAGAGAGAGACAGAACTGACCACTTGGATGGTCCCTGCTTTGGGTACGCTGTATCCCTTTTTCCCAAGAGTCTCTAGGTAAATAACTCCCTGAAACAGAAATTTAACAAGACTTTTGACTGACTTTTCATGTTTTCACTGGCCAGCTCTATTCTTAATGAGTGCTAGACTTCATAATGACCAATCGTATTGTGTTTCACTCCTTTGATACATTAATGGGGCTCCAGAATTTAAGAAGCTGTGTTTGCCATGTCCCAATGGTAGGTACTGACTAGTAATTCTAGAGCAATTTTGATTGGCCACAATAACATGCTTCATTGCCAAGTGCTGCTCGAGGTCCAAGTCTGGAAAAGGCATTACCAGAAAGGGTGACGGGGCGCTCTGCTCTGAGATGTCATAGTAGGTGACCTGGACAGGGAGAGTGGCATGTTGGGGGCAGTAGGAGCCACTAGCACCGATCTCCGCTGTGAAGCCCTCAATTTGGCCCGACGGGGAGAAGCGCCCCTTCAGGATCGACTCCTGCGGAGTGGCACAGAGTTACAGTGAACACAACCATTAATTGTCTGTCAGTATTATTAATCACGGTAGTTATTTAAATTCAGAACAGAATGCCAGTCTGACTGCTCACTATATACGGGCCAAGCAGTTTAGTGCAGAAGCAGGGTTTTGGTCAGTAATATTATTTTTGCACTAATGTTACCAAGTTCAAATAATAAAGATCTTATAAAAAGGTCAAATAAGTTACTATTTGTTGACTAGAGGGGTGTGTATTATTTGAACCAGAAATAATGCAGCCACATGACATATTTGGTATCAGTAGTTGCACCTCAAAACTTCCCAGCAGGGAGCGACTGATAGAAGCTGCAGGCCAAGGGGAGTGAGCAGCACGGGACCTCTCCCCCCCCCGTCGGCTACGGAGCTGATGCCTGCAGGGACAGATGGGCAGTCAGACAGGGAGAAAATTTAAAGGAAAGAAAAAGGAAGATTGAACTGAGTTACAAACTCTGCACAAGACTAAAGTATTACGATGCCTGTCACAGAAAAGTAGATAAGGGAGAGAGTCTAGCTTTATGTAGATGCCAAAAGTATGGTTTTATTCTATGCGTCTTGTTTAATACTGTCAAAACATATCTTTATATTATTTCGGGATATCAAAAACAATCCAGGCAACATGTAAACATGGAAAGTATTCTAATATAACCAAACTCACGATTTGAGTCTAAGTCCACTTTTCAGTCTTCGGGCCCCTCTGGGGCAGTCAGGAGCGACGCCCTGAAAATTGCACATTCCTTATGGCCATCCCATTAAACATGTTTACACATTTGATTTATTTAGCCTCCCGTAAATGATCGCATCAGTCACATTTATTTTTGAATAATTTTACATAAATGAAACAATAAAAATAACACTTGGGCCCCTTCCAGAGCCCCCCAGTGGTCTGTGGCACTGCGTCACCGGGGGTCGATCGCAGCCTTTTCTCTTCCAGCTGCCCTGCCTCCCAGGGTACTTTGCCTGTGCCCCCGTTTCTGAGTATTTATATAAAAATACCCCCCCTCTGTCAGTACTGGAAATAGGCCCACACTGTGGGCTTTCCTGGAACGGAATATATGTACACATATTATACCACAGTGCCAGGGATTTATGTTGAGATGTGGACGCAAAGGCACAGTGAATGATCTTTATTCTAAGCCTGTTCTGCATGTTCAGCTATAAAAAGAGCCTGATTCTCTCCCCTTTTTTTCCTCTCAGTCATATGAAACTGGCTAAACTGTATCTTAGAAAAGGCATTTAAAAGAAAAGGAGGACAATGTGGCTGACCCTGAAGCAGACACTGAGTCTCACACTATCTGGGCGAAACCATCTCAGTGTCGTAGCACCTGTGCAGTGTCACTTGCTAGAATATTTTGGAATTTAGAGTCATTGTTGGACTACGCAGACTGAGCCCACTCAGTTAGGATGACATCACCCTTTGCCTACGGGACAGAACAGACGGGAGGTAGTATGTGGTGACGTCACTCACTTTGGGCCACTCGCGGGCAGCGGGCAGGAGGTGATTCCAGAAGGGGGCGGCCTTGGCGTCAGTGCTGCGGCACGATCCCAGGCCAAGGCCTGGGCCCAATGATGTCAGGCGGCTCCTCTTGGAGGTGGATGGGCCTTCATCCTCGGAGCAGGACTCCCCCGTGTCGCTGGGGGACAGGAGGCGCCGCTTGGCTGGGCAGGCCCCAAGGGGGGGGCACCCTGGGCCAGGGAGCAGTGTCCGTGGGCCGCTCGGGGTTTTGTCTGGAGACGCTGGACTGTTGTGCACTGATGAGGAAGATCCACCACCCACTGTCCTGTCTGAACAGCCCTCCAGAGAACTGGATGCTGAGTCCATTTCTGATTTTGCTGTCCCTCCATTGTGGAAGCCTTCTGTGCTGCTGCCTCCCAGTGAGGAACCAGTCCTGGGGTGGGGGCTCTGGGAAATGGTGCCACTGGGCTCAAATGGGTGATCAGCTTGGGACTGGTTTTTAGGGGAGCCGGGGTTCTCTGTACTGGGCACTAACTGGTTGCGATTCTGCTGGGTGGAAACACAGGCCCGAGTGGGCGTGATGGTGGCTTGGGTAGGGGGGCCCATCTGGAGAAGGTTCGGGCAGCATAAGGCCTGACCTTCTACTGTATCTACAGGCAGCTGATATTCCTGCACAAGCTCAGCATGAGGGCCGTCCTCCCAGGAATCCTCCAGGTGCAGCCGCTTGGGATCAGACAGTGGCTCCTCCAAGCTCCTCTTTCCGCCTGCCCTCGCTAGCCTCTGCCCCTCAGGAAGCTCTGAGAAACCCCCCAGCTGGGAGAAGATCGACAGCTGGTAGGCCTTCTGCAACTTGATCTCCTCCTCCCCAAAAGGCCTGACAAACCTAGGAGCAGGCCTGGAGTCCAAGGGCAGGGCAGGAGCCCGAGAGGCTGGCAGGCCTCCCTGCGGCACCGGCGGCTCCACAGGGACCTCCTCAGGTGCAATTTCAACATGTATGTGTCGCATGATTCTGGTCTGTTTCAAACCACTTTTCTGGTTTGTGTCTTCTAGGTCAAGTAAAACTAGGAATTTAAAGTGCAAGTAAAAACACAGGAGAACGTTCAAGAGAGCGGTCCGGTTATCGTGTCAACAAGATGGCGACGCTTTCCTACAGGGGGCTGAGCAGCAGCTGACCTGAAGGAGAGGAGGGACAGTGTGATGACGGAGGCGGCCATCACTGATCCACACGACAAAGCTGGCAAAACAGCCATACAGGTCCCAAAATCATCCGAACACAGGCGTTAATAACGACCCTATCATAGACAAAGAAATCAAATATAAAACACCCCCACAATTCCTCCTGAATTTTAATGAAGAACATTATTCTAAAGAAAACTGAGGACAAAAAGACGAGCGATTCTCTGGAATCTATATGTATTCAAAACCCAAGATTCATGTATCCCAGTCTGACCTTGTGTATCTTACAGGGCAATAGAATATGCATTAAAAGTATAGGCAGATCCCCCTGCTCATTTTCTTGGAGTATATTCCTGTTGGTTTTTAATATTAATCTTCATGAATGTATCAATGGGACATAAATAAAAGTGCAGCTTTCGCTTATATTATTTTTCAGTTTAAGGTGCAGCTTTGCCTACAGTCATGTTCTTATTCAGCATGTAACAATACAAGTATATTATAATAAATCAGTTTGGAAACTATCTGTAAAGTCACCGATTTATAAATAAATGATGTAACCAAAATGCTCAACCCATTAAATAACAGAATTAAATTCTACCTGATATTGTGCTAGATGGACCAGTAACAAGTACATATACGTCTCACTCGGTCCCAGATCTGGGTCTGAATCTCACCGCTCCATTCCTGGACTCCGCTGCCTGATTCGATCCCCTCCCTCCCTTCTTCTCCTGTTTCTGCAGTTTCTCCATCCTCACAGCAGCAGCTTCCAGCAGCGTGGCAGGATGATGCACTACCTGCAAGGTATAGACACACAGACACCCACACAGGCACAATGTAATGCGCCGTTAAACAGTCGGACGAATAAAGCCATGTGTGAATTATGAGCAAGGGCAGGATTAGGAGCCTTACCAAACGCAGGATGTCAGTGGGGAGGCAGATTTGCAGAGACACAGGAAGTGGCCCCCCACACACACCTGCCCCACCCAGGCTGCATCAGGACACGCCCCCTCTGGAAATGTGGGTGTGAGCTGCGATGCTCCCACTTCATTCTGTCACCAGCATGCCCTCCAGAGAAAGGATCCTGTCGAGGATCAGACACCCATAATGTCACCATCGCATCACGGCATAGTATGTCTGTATCACATCATCCCGCTCATCTCCCTTCAGGCAAGACAGCGAAGACAATCTGCCATCTCACCACAGAAACCTGGTCTGCGGTTAAGGAAACAGGAACGAGGATCTGCTTTCTGAGCCGTGCATATTACGCGTTTCTGTTTTACAGTGTTGCCTGCAGGCTAACTTGTCGAATGTCTGCGGGGCCTTGTAACTCTAGGCAGTGTAAAATGTTTGAGCAATATGCAATCCACCATTAGTTACAGACTCCACTGTCACTCTGCCCAGTGTACATGAACTAAACCATGCCTGAGCACACGGTCATGTATGAAAACACAATATACCAGCTGGTTAGAGGATTACAGCTATAGTACATATTGAGGCATAGAATTATATGCTTACATGTTCATATATTTTGATACATATTTCATATGTTTTCATTAATTTATAAAATTAAATTAGCATGTCCCTGCATCCCTGAATACGATAAACAGTTAGAGAAAATGGATGGAAGGATAAATAGAAATTATATCCAGTTGGGCGTCAAGCAGCTGAATAATGCAAAAATTAAAAAATGTCATTTTGAAATACGCCACTGCACTCTACATATATAGTTAAAAGGTCAATAAAACCACACACCACCCTAATAAGAAAAAAACGATGATATATTAGCAATAGCTAAGAGTATAAGAAGCATTGTTTCCTTTTGGGAGAGTTGAGGCAGCGAAGTTACCATTAGCTCTTTTGAAATGACTTCATTTCAAAAGATTATGGCCAGAGCAAGAACAGGAAATCACCTCATTTTGAGCAGAGCAAGTATTTTTATCTGCAAGTTATGGTCTTTGACATGAGAGATGGGGCCAATATTACCACAAGGCTCATGTGTCGTTAGCTAGTGACAGCAGCATGGCTGTTTTTCCTGAGAAGCACAGCTTTCTGCTCTAATTTAAACCTTCCCCAGAAGGGCTGGTATGACTCAGGTGTTCTTTTACAGGCAGCCAAAATGGACAGTTTGGTACCGTGCCTGAGATCAGGGAAGTCAGATTACAACCAAGCATATTTACTGCATGTGACACAGTCACTCTCTGCACATGTGGCCTTGTGAATCTGCAATGTGCAGAACACAAGGGGTCACGCTCTGGCTGAAAATAAGCTCAGGTCATCGAAAAGGTCACTGAAAAGCTGAAAAGCCTTTCCAGAAGTTATCTGGCACAGCATTAAGATAGATTAATGTGTCGTGACAATATATAGTCCTAGTGTAAGCACAGAAACAATGGATACTGAATAACCATTTCAGGAGGGGCTAGATGGAATGCATACCATTCCCCATAACTGTGGAAGGAGACCTCTGCTACTTAGGCTTTAGCCTATTCAGGTCCTAAGTCTGCACCTCCATCACCCAATGTAAACTTACAGGACAGGAAACCTGTTAGCAAAGCAACAAAGCAGCTCAGACAACAGCAAAAACCGCAACTTCACACATGGACGGTGTTGGGGAAGTTACTCTGAAAAGTAATCCATTACAGATAGAAATCTAAAGTCCAGGTCCAGAAAGTACAGGTTTTGTTTCAACCAACCAGTTGAGTATAAAGAGTCACAGAGTACTGAGTCTGGATTAGTACTTTCTGGACTTGAACCTTCCACTTCTGTCTGTAATGGATTACTTTTGTGAGTAACTTCCCAAACAATGCATATGAATGGCGTACAGATTTTAGGTCTCCATCCATGAACAGATTCTCTAAAAACTTAAAACATGCCCATATTGTCCATTATACAATCACTGGGTCAAAATCAAAAGGACTCTAAACACAAAATTTGCAATGGATTTTTGATCAGATTTTGATCAGATTTTTGACCATTTTCTAACTACACAAATACATCAAGAATCACAGCTAAGCACATATGGCAATTCATTTCAGATAATGTAGCTTACTTATATAATGATAATTAATGTGTCACCATGACAACAAAAATGTCACAAAAGGATGCATCATTCAAGACGTGAGTTCATGATAATCTAAACTAAATCCTGGGTTAAATGCCATGGTATATTTGGGCATAACAGCACTCTGGTGCTTTGGTCACTTACTGAACTGCCATGTTCTCACCACAATGTCCTGACTGCCCTTTGCTATGAGCAGATCTATGGGATCTATCAAAACCAGAAGTAATATACAGTTTAAATGTATTTATGGACCAGCTAAGACAATACCGCCACATGAGGCTCTATAACCCAAGGCTGCAGTTTAAAAAAGGCCATCAGCACCACATCCATCAGCTATTTTCGACGAGGAGATGAAGGCTATTCATTTGCGAGGTTGGAACCAAGGCCGTTGAGGAACTGAGAATGGGTCAGAGCTGTTCTGGGAACTGCAAGATAATTTCGGAACACTTTCTTTATGAAAGTGAAATATTCTCGAGTCAGAAGACTGGCTATCACAAAAAATCAGTATCGGTGACTTGTATATGGTCAGACATTTATCCCTGCATTAAATCTTCTGTCCACAAGGAAAAAAGATGATGCTGTGGAGGGAGTTCACAGATTCAGTATTTCTCACCAAGTTCTGTACTGCCCCCTTCCGCCAGTCCCCCTCCCCCCAAAATGACAGCCACTCTGCCTTTTTAGGAGCCGTTACACTACAGAGAACACAACATGCATGCCTCACCTTCCCAGGAAGAGCAAAAAACAAAACCAAGTGCAGGCCCCACTGATCAGGCTGATTTCATATATAGCTTTTGCTTTAGTTATTGCTTGGTTCACTTCCATTCCGTGGCTGGGCTCTGTCTTAAGTGGATCATCCAGATGCCTGGCCTGCTCTAAAGTAGACTGCAGTTTCCTGGAAGAAATGGCGGAGACAACACATCCTCTCAGAGAGGGCACGACTGAAGTGTATTCAAAGGGCTAGACCATTTTTAGTTTGGTGGTTGTTTTGCTATTCTGGTGGGTCCAGCTCGCTCTCTCTGATTCAAACACTCAGCTAAGCTCTTGTTTCTCTGTTCCTTCAGTACCCTGAATACAATGAGTCTAGTTCACAGAGGCAGCTTCTTACTCCCTGGTTCACTCAGCTGCTCTCTCTCTCTCACTCTCTCTCTCTCTCTCTCGCTCTCTCTCTCTGACTACTTCAGTTTAACCATGAGGCTGATTTCCCACCAGCTGATAAAGGCAGGCCTGCCCTGTCAGCACAGAAAGCACATAAGGAAGAAGGGGTTGAGCAGCAACACCATCTGATTGGCCACAGGGCAGGGGGGTGGGGGTTGAGGGGCCATCACGGACGCCCTGATAGGTGGGAAGTGTAGCTGTGAGGAAGCTGGGGGGGGGGGGAGGCTCCACCCACCTGCTCAGCTTGTTTTTTTTGGAAAGCAGCAGAGAGCTGGGTTTCGAAACATTGCCAAGGCCTGGGGAGTGAGATATAAATGCAGACCATCACGCCTATAATTGGCCTCTTACCTCCACTGCCCACCCCCTTGACAAAACTGCCTAACTGACACAGTCATTAATGGCAAGTACAGTTTTGCCACAGGACTCTGAGATTTTGACCATCAGAATAAATATACTGAAACCCAATGACGTTTCCCATGTCTGTTTAAATGCCCTAGCCCCCACCTTATAAAATTTGTTTCCAAATGGGAAAAAAATACAGGAAAAAGTGGCAAACAAGTGAAAAAAACAACAGCACTGGAATAAAAGGAAAATTTTTCTATGAAGTTTTTTCTTTACACTTTTCTAGTGGAGGGCTGCCATAAGAGTAGATAGAATCTTTATAATAATTACAACCACAATGAGCCAATTATAAAACTGTAACTGAGCAATACCTAAACATTAAAAAGACACAGGTGAACCCATGAGCTAAGTCCCAAAAATGGTCAATGCATTGTTAATACAGCAAACAGTAATAAGTCAAGTTAAAAAGTGGCCCAACCACTGTGCGTCCACGTAAGGAAAAACTGTAATTACTTGGATGAGTCTATTGACTAATAGTTCCAGATTGTTCCAACTGTGAGTCATTAGAGAGGCACAGATGAAGCATTCTTTAGTTCTCAGGCAACTCAGGAATACAAGAGCAGATGAATATTCATCATTCCTTTACTCAGCTAGAAAATGCCAACTCATTTAAGACCTCACATTTTCTTACAATATGGAGATTCATGCATGAGACACCTGTTTTCACCTTTAGTTTTTCTCCTCTGTATATTCTGTCTGAGTACACTGAGTGTTGCTGTCTTGTGTTTTCTTAGCACACACATTTACACATGCCAGAGCACTTACTTTACATCACAATCAGATAGTCTGTTATTGTAGGACATTTATACCATGTTACCACTTGTGGGAAACTAAATTAAAATGTGTACACTATGCTCTGCATCTGTCACATTTCAAAACAAACTGTGCCTTGGACAAAGGCAGTACAGCTCAGATTTCTGTTGTAGTACAAGGAATTTAAAGATGATCATAACTGCCCTTACCCCCCCCCCCCCCCCCAGAAAAAAAAGGAAAGAGAAAATCTGACCGCCTCTTTTCCCTTCATATTTTTGAAAATTCATTTTAATTTAAACACATTTTAATTTAAATATTTTAGAATTGCATTATCACATACATTTCTGCAGTGAAGGAGTTCACTTTAATGTAAAAGTTTTTGAATCACAGGGCACAAATCAGGCCACAAAGACTTAGTTATATACTGAATATGTTAATTTGTCATTAATAAATCGTGACACATGTTTTAACTCAATTGCTATATTTGCTATATTTGTTACTATATCTTAACTCTAAACCATTGTGAACAACTGAAGAAACTACCAAAGGTAGAGAGGGTGATTATCTACTGTAACTATTGGTAAGTCACCTAATTTGAGGTTACAGTGAAGTAAGATTTAATATCAGCTGAATACACACTTAATACACAGTTGTGTTCATTTTAATATGAAATGAGGTATTAGATGTATAGTCTGTTATTATGTGAAAATGGGAGTAATTCTCCTGTTGTTTCCACAATGAATACTGTAGTGATTGTACTATAGAAAAAGGATTTGTCATTGTTGCAATAGGTGAGGGATCATTTACTGTGATATATTGTCATGTCAGTCACTTTGATGTTAGAGTGGGTTAAAATTTGGTGTGATAGCAGTACCAGCTTTTATTAGTCCAAGTTCAAACTTGCATACAGAAAAACATATGAAAACATCCCTAAGTCACAATACTAAACAGTGACACACAGAATCCTCAACATTCACCCATAGAAATATCACCTCATTCACATGAAAAGGCCTTTTTTCACTGGAGGAATTCACACAGGAACTTTCTTAGCAATAATGGCACACAATGACCGGCAGTTTATTCAGCTGGAATGTCCATTTTTTTCCACCCCTAGCCAAGTGTGTCACTGAAAGCCTCAAGCTTAAACTAAACTGTGATAAACCATGTGTGGCTTTTAGCACAACACATTCCATGGCGGTGGTAATTTTTAGTGTTACAATTGAAAGTATATCTATAAAATTTAAAGCATGAACTAATAAAGCTGCTAAAAATATAAAGAAAAATGGACCCCTCCAGAAGGCCAATATTTCTACTGATGATACTAGAATAGAATAGAATAGAATAGAATAGAATAGAATAGCTACTTTTATTGTCATTCAGAACATACACCGGTTAGTGC
>JAODJU010000119.1:27446382-27458161 GCA_026776725.1 Gnathonemus echidnorhynchus | reverse complement strand
TGGACCCCTCCAGAAGGCCAATATTTCTACTGATGATACTAGAATAGAATAGAATAGAATAGAATAGAATAGAATAGAATAGCTACTTTTATTGTCATTCAGAACATACACCGGTTAGTGCACATCACGACGACATTACGTTGCATTGCATATTAATACTAAAAATCTTAAACTTAAAAATATTAATTTAAACAGGAATACATAGAAAATAGAATATAAAGTGGAAATGGAATATACAGAAAAATATATTATATTTAGTATAGGAGCAAAAACCAGTGTAAATCGCCATTTCGGATATAGTAAACTCACGTTTACTTTAGAATTTAAAAGTGGAAATGAATAAAATGCATAGTTTGTATACAGCAAATCACTACCAATGCTGTTTTTATGTTATTTACTTAAAAATAATAAAGGAACTTATAGCAACATCTGTCTTAAGATGATTGGACAGGGAAAACAAAAAAAAATTCACGCTGTCTGTACTCCTCTGTCACCTAGCACTTCAGCCTTTGCCATTATATAAAAATAAATAAAAAATAAAATAAAAAAAAGAGCACAACTTTTTTCAGCAGGAACGGCCCTTGTCAGGGTGAACAAGAATATGAACCCCCCCAAAACAAAGGCGCAGCTAAGAGTGGGCCCCTCTCGATGCTAATCCATGTGTGAAAGCTATTGCAGGGAGCAGTTGTGTATACCCAGTTGGCAGTGTGTATTGTAAGTGTGGGGTGTGTGTGTGGATGTGGAACCACAGTGCCTGGGAATGCATGCAGATACAGCTGCAGCAAAAACTGCATGATACACATATACCACATTCACAGGAAATTTTAAACAGCGTTACTTATTTACATTCACTTATACTGCAAATTTTTCATGTTAGTTTGGGTACCAGTAAAAAGTACATGAAACAATTGCATATTAAAAAGTACACAAATAGTATAAGACAATGTTAAAGGTTATAAATCACACATCCGCTGAATAGATTAATTTCACAAAATGAAACGCTTTATACATTTGAAACACAGATCGTACAAATGGATGAAATGAGAAAATGTGCCAAAAACATTAGAAATATATATATTTGTTGAACCAGTTCATTCTTTTTAACTTAAAGCCATAACGATGGGTGAGTATGGCATTTGAAATACAATGAAAGGGAATGCTATTCTCTTCCTCAGGAAAGACTGGTGCTCTTCAGTAATGTGTCGTAGCAAGCAAAGGAAGACAGCTTTTACCTAACAGATCATTTGTCATTATTCTTTACACAGTCTGACCTGCGGAGTGTCCCCAAACTGAACCTAGGCAGAAATTTTCTAGAAGTCTAATTTCCTACATCAGTGATCACAAAAAGTAAGAAAAGGCTTAATTCATCTATACTGGGACATACTGGGACATGCTCACAAACCCCGATTTTTAGGAAAACCAATTGCACTGGGCCAGCTACCAAGGGCTCTTTTGTGTAGGCCAGATTAAATACCATCATCTCCAACTGAATGTGTATGGGAAGACGGGGGGCAGGGGGAGGGTTGGGGGGGTTGGGGGACTAAGACTCTCACCATAGCTTTGGAAGAGTGTGTGAGAAAGCAGGGTGGGGGGATTGGCATCATTATTACAAAAATTGCAGGACTGTAGTGCACGTTGCAGAATGCAGTGCACGTTGCATAATGCAGTGTGCTTCCTGACCAGGCTATTCATGGGAATCACGCTTCTGGTTATTCCCTTCTGTCCTGTGTAGGGTTAACGCTATGCCATACAAACGAAGTTTCTGGAAACATGTGGTTCTCATATTCACATGATATTTCCTATGAATTATTGGAACCTCACACATCAGAGAACATGGCAGAACAGCTCAATAAAAGCTAATTAAAATTCAAAACAGAGCACTACTCCAGACTATTAAAATATATGACTGCATAACACACTATGAAATGTGGAGATGAAGCCATGAGAGAAGGCATTAAGCAGGCTAAGAACATTCCATCGCTTGATATTCACGAGAGGTCTGGCTCTGACTCAAGTGTCGGACTTGCTTAGTTCCCCCAGCAGAGACGCCTGAATTGCAAACAGTAACTGGCAGCTAGAACTACGCTGAAGCGGAATGCAAGTGGAAATGGGATGTTTGGTGAAAATATTCAACAGGAACTGGCACAGAAAAAGTGGGATTATAGCAAGAATAAGCCTTATGGTTCATATCTCCACTACACCGTTATCCAGCACAGGGTCATGCGGAGGGGGCCTGGAGCACGTCCCAGGCAGCACAGGAACACCCTGGAGGGGAAGCCAAACAAATGTCTACACCATATCCCACCATGCAAACAGCAATTAGGAGACCAATTCACCTAATCATGAGTCTTAAGCCTGTCGGAGAAAACTTGCAGAGGAAACCTGTCCAGCATGGAGAGGATAAGTAACAGCCACATGCAAAGCAGGGATGGGCAACAATGCCATTAAATGATGATGATAATTAATAATAGTGATAATAATCCATTTTCTGTAAAATTCAGGGTTGCGGGGGTCTGGAGCCTATGGGCAGGAGCTATGAGTACAAGGCAGGGAAGGGAAAACCTGGGATGAGGTACCAACCCACAGCGGAGACCCACATGCCATTCATAGCTACGGGCAATTTGGGAAACTCAATTAACCTCAGCGTGTCTTTGGACTGTGGTGGGAAACCGGAGAACCCAGAGGAAACCCCACGACGACACGGGGAGAACATGCAGACTCCACACACAGAGCCATGGCGGAGACTCGAACCCTGGGCCAAGAGGTGTGAGACAACGGTGCCATTAAATAATAATAAGAAGAAAGAAAGAAAGAAAGAAAGAAAGAAAGAAAGAACGAAAGAAAAAGGAAGAAGAAGAAAAGGTTTTATTTATACAGCACAGTGCATTTCTCACACTCAAGGATGCTTTACAATACATACAATCCAACACACACACACACACACACACCACAAAAACAAAGGTCAGCCTTACAAACTGAAAAGATATGGAGACAGACAATCAGCCAAGGTAATTTTGTACATTGTTATCATAATAAATAACTTTGATGTCACAAATGTAATAGGGCAGATTGTGTGAAATCTGAGAATTTCACTCGGTTGAAAAAAGCAGATTCTTTAATTGCAGTACTTATATTCCAATACATGTGCTCCTGATGAATAAGGCACAGTAACAAGCTACGTAAAATTCCGGGAGAGTTTTAGGGGATGTGCAAAGTCAACATCTGAGGTATCACTTTAATAAGATAAGATACTTTTATGAGTGACTTGGTCCTACAGTTTTAACCACAAATGCCGAATATTGTTAAGCTGCTGAGTTAAACTCCTATCCTTACTGCCAAAGATAATGCCACAGATTCTTCACAGACTATAAACCCATGAGCTGTGGGTAACAATTAAATATGGGCAAGATAGGAAACATTTAAAGGATTCGGCCCTGTGGCCCTGTTGGCAGCACCATGACCAAACACCTCAAGGAGTGTGTGGTTCATCCCTGCCCCAGCAGGTGTGTGTGTGTCCTGCAATGGACGGTCACCCTGTCCAGGATGCGCCCTGTGTTTCCTGAGGTTCCACGTTCACTGAGATCCTTATTGGCTGAATGGTTATGCAAGATGGATGGCTGTTTTGTGAGCTGCTTCTGTTAAACTAAATTTCATCCACTGTTAAGACGATCAAGTAGTCTGGTACTGCTGGTAGCCCTGGTATTGTTACTACTTTGATTTTATCAAAGCATTTCCCCACCAGTACACAATCAGCATAAGATGAAATGATGCACAAGAGAAAAGCAAGCTGTACCGTGTTCTCAGACAAACAACGAGGCCCAAATACTGCTTCAAAAGTGCGGCTTCAACTGAACAACTTTAATGAGCATTGAGGATAAAAGGTAGCAACAATTTCAAAGAGCTAAAACAAACCCATCCATCACCCATCAATAAATTTTTCCTAAAAAAATGAAAGACTTATGATGGATGTATTGATCATGCGGTAAAAAAAAGGACAAAATGAAACTGACGTGGAACCAATAACCACTAACTGCAAACTGTATAGCCTGGTCAGAGTTTATCGGACAACACCCAGCTAGTGTGTCACAATGTGGTGTGTGTGGGCTAATGTGACGTCTTTAGCTGAATGTTCATGTTGAATAAATTAATTTACTTTGCAAGTCATTCTGAGACTGATTTTCCTTCATATTCTTCATAGTTTTTTGCCAGTATGGACGTGAAATAGGTCTTAAATTGCATTCGTAATGGTCTTAAAAAGTCTTAAATTTAACTTGTTGAAACCTGCAGTAACCACGCAATAAAAAGAAAATATCCGCTTGTCCTCCTGTGACTCACTTCTCCTTATTGTGATGCCCCGTAACTTCTATATTCAAACGTGTCTTGAGTGAGTTTAAAAGGATAAGTTACTCTTTGTAAATTTTACTTTCAATACATAAGTACGTTTAAAAGCAGGTACTTTTTACTAGAGTAGGATTACACTGGATGACATTTACGTTCATTTTTATTTACTTTTATTTTTATAAAATTTTTCCAGCACTGCCCCAACCCCACCCTCTACAATCCTTGTCCAGGGTGAACAATTAGAAAATGGAAAGATGCATGACAAATTTTTCTATATACATGGTAAGCTACTTATCACAGATCCAGATCAGTCACACTGACACTGCCCAGTAATGACTAGGAGTTACCTTCAGGGGTAACTCCTTTTGGTTTGTGAGTTGATGAGGAAACACTAAGAACAGGCCAAAATTGTCAGGAAGTCGTTACTAAGTGGAATACAAAACAAACTGAAATAGCTGGTAAAGACCAAGGCATCTGCTGTGGTTGTTTTATGTCTTGTTTAGTGTGTGCATGGTTACTGATTCATATTTTCTACTCATTACCAGCAGATAATGACAAACTCAGGCCGGATCTTTTTTTAGTCTCTCTCCCCCCCACCCCCCACCAAAAAAAAAGGCCTGTAGACAGGGAAATACTTCTGCAAATTCCACTATATACCTCAGAAATTGCACCCAGATAATTTGATTTCTAAAGAGTTAGCATTTAAAATTCACTGGTTTTCTAATGATATGTACAAGCGCAATACAAAGTTAGTTTACCAGGACAGTAATAGCTATTTGACATGTTAAAACTTGTTTGAAAATCTTTACTTTTCTGCAGTGTCCCTTTGAGTGGAAATAATTATACTACCAGAGGGAACTATCTATGACATCCTCCATAATGTTTCTGGAACATACCTCAAATTACTGTGCACTGAAAGAGGACTATTTCAAAGAAGTATTTTGACATTATTGCAGTAAGATCTTCCTGATATGAATGAATCAGTAAATAAAATTGAGGGCAAAATTCAACGTGGCAATGGATTGTACATCAAACCATATTTCCATGCATCTCCCAACTATTATCCAACTCAAGGTCATGGTGAACCTGTGAGATACCATCATGGTTAAGAGATATACAGCTTTGTTTCAAATAGCCATAGTTGTGAATTTCTGCCGTAACATTGCAAAAAAAGCAGAATCATGATAAATACTTCTCTGAAGTCTGCTACCAGAGATCTGGTCAGTAATGCTGTTATGAAGACCTAGATGAGTCATGACATTTGGATTGCACACTGGAGAACCATGCATTCTCACATTACTTAAATTTATGAGAAATAAAGAATTAGCAACAGCACAACACTGATTGTGCAATGGTTTTCTTGAAAAGAGCCAAGTCCAGTATTAAGGCACTGGTCAAAATGGACACGGCTGGTCAAATAGGCACCAAGGCATCACCTTCTTTTGTCCTGTAAGTTTCACTAGCTGCTACTCTGTGACTTTTTAACAGAGTGACAGTTTACATACACCTAGGCTAAAGGCTTTCAAAATCATTAGTTGACAATCCCATACACATCGTGTTGGATTGTCTGCATGTATCTACCAGGTACCTACTTTATTTCCATAAGAGGTAATGTCAAAATAATACATGAGACACTTGTTTCAGCCTTTATTTACTATATCAGATTTTCAGTGCATCAAAAATGTACATACACTTTGTTAGTAATTTGGTGGCATTGCATTGTAATTTCTTAACTTGAATCAAATACTTAGGGTATCCTTCCAGAAGCTTCTCACAAGACATTGCTAGAAGTTTCCCCATTCTGCCTGACAGATCTGGTGTAAGTCAAATAGGATTGTGGGCCTTCTTGCTCAGATATGCTTTTTCAGTTCAGTCCACAAATTTTCAATGGTATTCAGGCCAGGACCTTGTTACAGCCACTCTAATACTTTCAGTTCTTTCTTTAAGCCATTTTATTATTACCTTTGAAGGTGCTTAGCATCATTGTCATTCTGGAAGATTAAGCTGCAGCCAAGTTTCAGCTGTGGCTGATGTCTTGAGGTGTTGCTTCAGAATTCCTAGTTAGTCCTCAATTTCAATTTCAGTTTTTAATTTTTTTTTTCCCTCATGATGTTATCTCAGTGCACCAGCCCCTTTACCAAAAACATGATACTGTGGGAGATTCGTGTTCTCCGTTTTCAACATCCTATGTATAGATACAGCAAAACAGCTAAATTTCTGGTTCATCTGACCAGAGAACATCCTCCAGTGGGGAAGGTCTTTTTCCTGGTGACTGCCTGCAAACTTCAGCCCGGCTTTTGTGTGTCAGTATAGGAATATTTGCGTCTCAGCCTTTCTGACTATGATGATGAAGAACTCTGCGCGATGTAGATAGTTTGGTACCTGATGCCTCCAGCTTCTTGGCCAGTTCCTTCTCAAAATTGAGCCTACATTTCCCAATCAGAGGCTTCTAAGGCATTATATCAATTTCTGAAATCTTCCTCAATGTTTTAAGAGACATTCAACTCATTACCTGTAAATTTTTCATCCACTAAAAATTTGATATAGTTAAATAAAAAACTGAAATAAATATGTATCTTAGCTACTTAAGCACTAACTGTGTCTTAGCACTACCTGTGTCTTAGCACTACCTGTATCTTAGCACTACCTGTATCTTAGCACTACCTGTGTCTTAGCACTACCTGTATCTTAGCACTACCTGTGTCTTAGCATTACCTGTATCATAGCACTACCTGTGTCTTAGCACTACCTGTGTCTTAGCATTACCTGTGTCTTAGCACTACCTGTATCATAGCACTACCTGTATCATAGCACTACCTGTATCTTAGCACTACCTGTGTCTTAGCATTACCTGTGTCTTAGCACTACCTGTATCATAGCACTACCTGTGTCTTAGCACTACCTGTGTCTTAGCACTACCTTTTATGAAAATGAAGTAAATACCCGGTTTGACTTCACACAGGAAATATACTGAAACAAGACATACGAAGCTGTGAAACACTGGGTTTGAAAGTTTAGCACAGGTGCAACTTCAGGCCTCCGCTGTACATATCTATTGTATATAGTCTAAGTAAAGCCTTGGTATCTCAGGCAGTAAAATAATCACTTTCAGGTGGTTTGTGCATTGAGCAGATTCACACAACTTTAACTTGGATGCTTAAATCACTTAAGAAAATTGATCTGTAATACTGTATACTTTGACTTAAAAAGTCCATCATGTAACATCTTATCCTGGTCAGGGTAGCAAGCTAACATCAAAAAGCGCCACTCCAACTTCAGGAGCAGTAGTTACGCAGACATAAGGATAATACAAGAGAGAGATCCTACACAATTTGATTGACTGACATTTTGTGGTACACAAATCACCAATTCCTACAAAACAGCTTTACGAGTTCAATAAAATAAATGATACTCGATATATATAAATCTGAGACTATTTAATAATTGCATGTAAACAGCTTTTTTTAATTGAAGTCAACCATACGGGGGGAAAATTAGGTTATTTGCAGCTATAGAATAACTTTTCCTTTTATGTTGAGGAATAGCAACAGGGTGCCTTGGTGACTGGGGGCTTGAGTCTCACCTCTGCCCTTTGTGTGCGGAGAGCTTCCTAACATGGGGGCCCTTCTGCAGTCCAAAGACATGTAGTGAGGTTAACTGGAGTCTCTAAAATGCCCATTGTATTTAATTTCATATGTGTATGGGTCGTGCAAAGGACTAACGACCCATAAGGGGTGTACCCCAACCTTGTGCTCCAGCCCCCCCCCCTGCCCCCCACACCCTGTGACCCTAACTAGAATATATGGTAAAAAACAGCAATAATGGTATGCCCATGGATAATAAGACATATACATTACACAAGGTACCTAATGCTATTAAGCAATCTATAGCGTGTGATATTAAAAATCTAATTATGAACAAAAAATCCATCCATCCATAAACTGCTTATCTTCATCAGAGTCATGGCTGTACAAATAATCTATGCATCAATCAACTTCCAGCTATTTATGCTGTGCAGAGTCACAGAGCATACCCCAGGCAGCACAGAGCACAAGGCAGGGAACATGCGGAACTAAATCACAAGGCACACACAATCACACATCTCAAGCCAGTTAAAGACAACGATTTACTTAACTTTACGTATTTGGACTATTGCAGGAAATCCAGTTATGCAGTGAGAGAACATGAAACACGGGGAGAACATGGGGTATTGAGACTTAAAGTACATAAAATTGACAACAGCTATTTGAAGGCTAGATATGGTAATTAATAACTTATAAACTAGGCACCTGATAATTCTAATTTATTTCACTGATTTTTATCAAGCACTTTGAATATGATACAATAGTACATTCATGCACTGTCATGTAATATCCCTACATGACTGAAGTCAGGGTAACCTACGGCGTCTATAAATGCACATTTTAAATCATTTGAACATAATTCTTAGCATAAAAGCCTAGGTCGATTAGACATATATTGTGAATAAGTTAATTTTAATCAATCAGTTGGAAGACAGAGTATGAATGGGTTTTATATGCCCCTGTGAAGGGCGTAGATTTGGATGGACGATAAGGACATGCCCCTACCAGTATTCTGGGAGTGAGTTTAGGGGGGCGGCGGGGGGGAGGGGTTGGGGTTGGAACTGATTTGAAACTAAACTCACGCCCTTGGCCCACATAGACACTAACGGACATTGTGATATTAAAGGTATGATGACATGGCATTCTGTAATCTCACATTTCCTTTTCTGCATAACTACACAACCAAAATATGGTAAATGACCACGCATCCACTGTAATGTGCAAGGCGGTCAATGATGTTAAGAGTTCAGTAGAAAAACCATACATCTGTAACATGAATGAACATGGACTGTATTCTACAATATGAGTTCATTCACATGCAGCAACAGAAACAAGAAAAATCTTATTAAAGCCTGTACATAGATTACTAATCAATGCATCAATTAATTGGTTTATTAATAACTTATTTAAATGGTATTCAAATAAATCCTAATTTTGACAAACGTGTACTAGGTTACAAGACAACCATCACTTACACCAACTAAAAGTGTAGTCTCAAAAGTGTCTACCAAAATGATTAAACACGCTCAAAGACAAAACGTTACTAAATCAAGCCCATTATCCCCCGAAAGCAGCATTACATTTTAAAACAAAACATTAGAGCAAAAGAGGTGCCAATAAAACGATGAGACAGGCAATAATGCAACAATGCGATTCTGTGAAATAACAGACAGAAAGCAATGGGAATTCTGGACAATAAAAGCACAGAAACGCCCCCCCCTGCGAAGGGCTTATACGCCAGCCAGCCACCGATAATGACATGCAGTCTGTCATTCCTGTCTCAACAACTGTGTGATGGAGGCAGCACATCCTGCACTATTTCGCCGTCACTTTTAGCTTATGCCAGCACAGGACCCAGTGTTCAAACGTAATTATATTTATCGCCAGTTTATTGAAATATGAAGGAGTCATATTTTTCTTGATATTTGCCTTCGCGTCAAACATAGCAACAGAGCGGAACATTTGACGACAGGACAATAAAGTATATGCCATTAAGAAAGGAATATTCAGCCTGGATAGTATCGTCGCCTATATTATAACGGCACATAATTACCAAATCATGATAAACGTGGTGCATTGTTTCACACGCCAGCGTTTAAGCATTGTACTTACCTAAATATCTATAAAAAGGAGTGAGGCAACGACAGGGTTAAGATAACATTCCCCAGTCACTGAAGAAACACCTCTTGTCTTTTTTTCAACCAGCGAACGATTCACGCCTTTTTCTATCTGAATCAGCTGTAAACCGCAATTATGAGAACTAGACATAAAACCACTGGGAGCTACTTATCAAAAGAAACGAGCTACTTAAGGCTATTTCCTCGTACGCGTGTCTCGTCCCTTCCGTCGAGACCTTTCCGAGCTGCTCCTCTCTTCTGCTACGTCCTTATACAGCCCGAAACCCGCATCCAGCCGCTTCCTCAGCGCCACCACCCCCAAAACTCGACACTAACCCTTTAAAATGCAGCCCTTCCGGGTGTAACGCGAAGAGGTGGGCGGGCTTTAGAAAGAAATCCATTGAACGATTGGTCACGTCTCCACTTACTACCCAATCACCTATTACAAAAAGTGTTCATTTAAATATATTTGCGTATTCCTAAATGTATTGGCTACAGCTGGGATGCCTTTGTGCTGACGTGAGAGTCTATGACACGCCTAGTACACGTGCTTTGTGTCCTCTTCCCTTTAGCGGAGGCAAAACTGTCAACTGTAGTTGCAGGGCGTGGATGTCGGAATATATGAAGTTGTGTGTAATTGTGGTGGCAGGTTGGCTTAATTGGTAGCGATGTTGTTCCCAGGGTTGGGAGTTCAAACTCCTCTGCCGCTCAGTATGTGTGGAGTTTACATGTTCTCAAACTGTGCAGGTTTTTTTTCCGTTGTCCAAAGACATTCATTTAGCGTGTGTGCCCTGCAATGGACTGGCATGCCATTAAGGGTGTACCCCAGCGTTGTGTCCTGTGATGCCTAGAATCATTCAGCCACCGTGACAATTATGATATGCAGATGGAAGAAGGATGTATGTGAATGAGTATTTGTGGAGCCTTTTGTATTTTTTTTCCTTTGTTGTTGGTTAGCCAGGAAATAACATACAAGGCTATTACAAACACTGCAAATTAACTTGCGTGCCAATACAGTCTTCTAAGTCGACGTTTAACTATAATTGTTTTTTTTATTTATGTTTGGGTCACGGATGCTACTGCCAAGTGAACAAGTCAAGAATACCAGTCTTGCAATAAAACTGCCTCATTTGTGAAGCGAGCTTCTGACTTCGGTGTTCTTTTCTTACTATTTACATATTACTGTATTTAGCAGAGACATTTAAACAAAGCGATGTACAATTAAGTGAGGAGAATAGCACATAGATAAACAGTTTAGCACAGATACTTCATATAATATATAATCAATTGTTTTTGGTGTATGCAAATAATTTGAAACTATAACAGATTATTTCCATGATGGGTTTCTTTGTCATGAAGACACGTTCACAGATTTTTTTTTTCATTTTTTCACTTTTGAAAGACCATATAATAAGAATTTAGCTGACCTCATTTTTAAGTCAAAGAATTAGAATATCAATGCACTGTAACTCAAATAATTATTACAAGGTGGATGAAAGTTTAGTGTTAAAGTAATTTTTAAATACGAGTGCATACATTGAATACCTCCTTTTGCATATCCCTACATATATTCTCTCCTTTGACACATAGGCACACATATAATCAGTGTTGGGTAAGTTACTTTAAAAAAGTAACTAATTACTAATTACTTAATCAATGCTGTATTTAAAATACTTATCTAATTACTGTGTCTGAAAAGTAACTTAATTACTCAATAAGTAATTTAACTAAATACTT
>JAODJU010000119.1:27427619-27443181 GCA_026776725.1 Gnathonemus echidnorhynchus | reverse complement strand
ATTGGAACACGCAAACCCCTCCACCACGATAAGGTGTCGGCTCCAGGAGAGGAGCTAATATTCATTTAATTTTTATTTATATATTTATTTTACCGAGCAGCGTGTTGGATTATGTGACAATAACGTGATGTGACATTATCACAAAGGACTTTACAGTCCACAGAGAATAAACCTGTGGCTACGGTGGCAAGGAAAACATTCCTTTGAAGAGAGGAACAAACTAGGAGGAAAAAAGCAATACAATAACCAATAACAAGGCAACTATAATAACTACAATAAAGTCAACTTCCAAGAAGCCTTTTAAAAATGGTCTTTTTCCTATTACTGTGAGCAGTAATATACAAATGCATAGAGGTTTACCAGTGCACAGCTTAATATGTGACAGTGCACGGGACTGAGGACTCAAATGTGTATCAGATGCACTTATCAGAGGTTTATTTTAGCTTATTTTGGGAAAACCATAGTCAACAATCCAGGTCAAAACCAGAGAGGGCAAATCAGTATTCAAGGCAGGCAGAGGCAGAGATTGGGAACCAGGTGGTGGTTTGGCGATGGGAAAACTGATGATCAAAGGGTAGGGAAGGCAAACTTGGGGTCTAGGAATGGAAACGGGATCAGAAAAAAAACATGAAGGCAGAGAAGCAATCACAGGGACAAAAGACACTCCAGTCCTCAGAAACTGAGGAGATCTCGTGTCCATGAAACGTGCCTTCAGAGCTAAAATAGAGTAAGTAATTAGTAGAAGAAACAACAACTGGGAAGGGGTGTGGCCACAAATAGGAATCACCTGTGATTTTGGGGTGCAGGATGCACAGGACTCCTGTGAATGGGCCAGGTCCTCAAGCTGGGGTTTCTTGAACGGTGTGGCTGCTGTGAGGGGAGTGATGTTGATAGGGTTCCCCTGGACTGGTCTGTGATAGTACCCTCCCCTCATCTCCAGACAGTTGATCCAGGACTCCGGAGTGGTTATGAAGGAAATTGTTGATGAGAGAGGGATCCAGGATGTGCCGAGTGGACATCCAGGACCACTCTTCTGGGCTGTACCCTTCCAAGCCCACCAGATCCTGGAGGCCCCAAACCCAGCACCAGACTTTCAAAGCTGACAAACAGTGTAAGCCTCACCTCCATCAATCAGCCAGGGCAGAGGAGAGGTCAGTGCTGGGTGAGGAGAGAGAACTGATGGCATGAGGCTTGATTAAAAAGACATGGAACTTAGGGTGCATCTGTGCATGGTAGCCAGCAATTTCAGATGCATTGCTGTGGGGCTGATATATTTAGTTTTGGGGAAAGGCCCCATAAAGTGGAGTGCCCATTTTCAGAACTCCAGGTACCAAGGAAGAGGTAGGCCATTCAGCTCAGCATCCTTTCAGATCTTGGTTTGCTCATTCCATCTGCTTGTAGATTTTTTGGATGTGGTGGTGCTGATTAGCCTGAAAAACTCCAGAAATGGGACACAAACTGAGGACTCCTATCAGACACAACATCAACAGGCAGGCCATGAAGTCATAAAACATGTTAATTGAGCAGTTGAGCCATCTGCTTGGAAGTTGACTTACTTGGCTACTGGCACAAAGTGAACAGCTTTTGAAAAATGATCCACAATTGTGAAAACCACCGTAAAACCCCTGGATGGAGGTAACCCAGTAACAAAATCCAGGGCAACTTGGGCCCAGGGTTGGTGGGGAACAGGAAGGGGTTGGATAAACCCAGCAGGACCTGGAAAGTGAGCTTTAGGGCATACTCACACTTGGCCTGGTTGCCTTGTACTATGCCCCAGCATGATTATCCCTATCCTCACTCCCCTGCTTGTCACATTGCGCTTGGCTTTCTGGGCCTGAGTACACTTTCATCATCACCATGTGATTATTCTGTCGAAGAAAACATATGAAGAAATTGATAGATTGAAGAAATTGATAGAAATTGAAGTTAATGATTTGTTCTTATTTTGTTTCTTATTTGGAGTAATTTTGGGCGAGATGACACATAGATTTATCGAGCATACAATGCAGTGATTTTCAGTTAATTGTGCTGCACGTATAAGAAGATAAGTCCCGTATTTTACCAGATATCTCAGAGTTTGTTTGCCAATTCCATCTGTTACTGGATACTCTTGTCTGCCTAAATTTCCAGCAAACACTGAATCTCTGTTAGACCTAAGCAACCCATTTTCTTCAATGTTTGTTAAATATTTGTCGCTACCCAGTCGATACAACTTACCTGATCCGTTTCTTCCGCTCCATTTCACATATAGTGTACATATGTGTGCCAGTCGCATAATTGATGTCATAACTGTGTTCCATGTTTGGGTTCAGTTAGCAATCACACTATGCGTATCATGCCTGAGTATATCTGAACCTCTTCAAGTGGGCCCAAGCATGGTTAAGCATACCATGCCCAGCCAAAGTACAGTGCAATCATACCAATTAAACAAACTGGACTTTGGGGGTCAAATGTGCTTGGGCACTGTATGGATCACCTAGTGTGAGTGCACCCTTATTTTGTGCACAGATGGAGCAAGTAGCAACATGACTCTGGATATCCAAGAAGCATGGAAGGCAACCAGAACTGTTCAAGCAAGGCCCGGGTACACTGGATGCTGGGATGACAGGCAAAGGGAGAGGAATGTCCCCAATAGACCATCTACAAATGCAGGAACTTTTGGACAAATACCCAATTAGGAGGTCACCCCTCAGTGTGCAAAACAAATGTTGCACCGCCTTGACCTCTGTCACGATCGTGTGCAGAGAAGCAGGAGCAGGGAGATGGAGAGTCAGGAACGAGGGGTTTATTCAACAAAACAGAAGGACGAGGTACAACACGGTAAAGACTTCAATGACAGACCTAGGGAAACAGACTCGAATGCAGACTGAAATAAACAGGACTCAATGGAAAAAACAAGAAACAGCTGGTAACAATTGGGATTTCACATGAGGTTAATGAGGGGGTGTGGCACACAGAAGGATTGGAGGGCATGACAGAACCCCCACCCCCAAAGGTGCGCAGTCCAGGCACGCCCCAAGGGGAGCAGCGGACAAGACCGGGAACCGCACAGCACCTGGGGAAACAAAACCAAGAACATCAACAGGCATTGGGAACAGGACAGACACGCAGAACAGGCACAAAGGCAGTAACCAGGACAACAACTGACAAATCACGGGGAAAGCAGACAGGCACAGGGGCACCAAAAAAGGAGACACAGGGGGAACACCAACTGGACAAACAATGGAATGGGACCAGGAGTGAACACAGGAGAAATAGAGGGACAAGAAGCAGACACAGGAGGCAGGAAGGCAAATGACGGGGGGTAATGGGGAGTGAGAGGGAACCCCAGTGGGCTAGAGGCGGAAGCCGCAGAGGCAGCAGGCGGCCGCGAGGTCGGAGCCGGAGGGACCCTCGACGAATGCGAGGTGGGAGCAGGAGGGAACGTCGGACGGAGCGAGGAGGAAGGCGGAGGGACTGGTGAAGGAGGCAAGGAGGGAGATGAAGGGGAGAATGGCGGAGGGGAGGAGGGAGCAGAAGCTGCCGCAGGTGAAGGTACCTCCATAGCCGGCGAAGGCGTAGGCGACCGACGAGTTGGAGCGGGGAAACCAGCAGGCGACCGACGAGGCAGCGGAGGCTGGACCGTAGTCGGCCGATGAGGCGTCACAGGCGGGACTGAAGGCAACCCCTGTGCTGAAGCCAGGGGGACCACAGGCGACCGCCGAACATGAGCCAGGGGAACCAAGGACGAGCCAGGGGGCAGGGGGGGCGGGACTTGACCCTGGAGCAGGTGTCTCCTCCCTTTCCAGGAGACCAAGCGGCGGGGACCCGGCTGGGATTTGCCCTGCTGTGGTGTTGGCAGAGGAGTCACTCCCCCAGAGGGGTCCAGTGGGGCCATCAGGGAAATCCCCGAGCGGTCCCATTTGAGCTCCTCCTCCCCTAAGGGGAAAGGAGCGGTGGTCGGGCAGTCAAAGACCTCATTGGGGACAGGGACTGGGGTCATGGGAACTGGGGGGACTTGAGCCGGAGGGTCAGGATCAGGAGCTGGGGGGACTGGAGTTGGAGGTTTGGGAGCAGGAATCTCTGTGGGCTCAGGGACAGGTAGATCAGGGACAGGCAGAGCAGGAGCCTCCGGTGCAGGAACCTCGAGTGGCGACGCAGCGACCACCGGTGCAGAAACTGCATCGACTGCCGGTGTAGGAACCGCGGGGAACAGAGCCGAGGTCTGCGTTTTAGCTGCGGCTGCTGCCTTCTTATCCGGGAACTTGGGAACCCGTGGGATGGCATCCCAAACAAACCTGGCCCCTTTTATGGCCAGGTGCGTCTCCAGAAAGGAGCGTGTTGCCGTTGTTGGCAGCGAAGTGGTGGTGACTGTCGGCGATTGCACAGGAATGAACACCGCCGGGTCCAGAATAGCGAGGGGCGTCTCCTGACACCTGACAGGGGAAGCAGCAGAGACCCGGGTAGTCGCCAGAAGGATCCGCGGTGCATCCTCCTGCTTCTGGATACTTCGCCGTTTCTGCCTCCTCCCTGTCTCCGGTGAAATCTGAGGTGCTTTGGGCAGCGGACTGCGGGGTAGCCCGCTGTCGATGGCCACCTGCCGCAGCATTGATTCAACTGCCCTTTCTCTAAGCTGAGGTTTTTGCGCACTTCTGTAGCCTGATGTGCCTCAACTGGCAGGGACATCTCTTCCAGGATGTCCCTGCTCTGGTTAGCTAGGGCTCAGGGCAGCTGGATCATCCTGGATCTCCGGCTGCCGTAGCCAGTAAAGCACCTCATCGGTGAGGTTGAGGTATTCTGCCTCACCGATTTGGGGCGTCTTCTTTTGGAGGTCTGTCATTCTGTCACGATCGCGTGCGGAGAAGCAGGAGCAGGGAGACGGAGAGTCGGGAACGAGGGGTTTATTCAACAAAACAGCAGGACGAGGTACAACACGGTAAAGATTTTAATGATAGACCTTGGGAAACAGACTCGAATATGGACTGAAATACACAGGACTCAATGGAAAAAACAGGAAACAGCTGGTAGGATTCGGGATTTCACATGAGGTTAATGAGGGGGCGTGGCACACAGGAGGATCGGACGAGCAGGGCATGACAACCACTTCTTCTGTACCCCAAAAAACTAATTCCACAAAACAATGGAAAGGTAATACTGAGCCTGGGTCCTCTTTACCTTCATTGTTCTTAAAGTTTCAGGAAAGCACATCTGGCTTGCTGTTCTAGGAGCCGGGTCTGTAAGAGATCTGAAAACGAAAGTATGTAAACAAACAGTGACCATCTTGCCTGGAGAGCATTAAGCTACTTAGCAGATGGGAGATACTCAATATTCTTGTGGTCAGTCCAGATTAGAAATGGTTCAGCTATTGTCGCTACTCCTCCAAGGTTGACTTGATAGCCAGCAGCTCTCTATGTCAAATCTCTCATTTCCAGCAATGCGGTGCAGGAGCTGGTGCCAGACTTTTCCCCAATTCAGAACTAGCCCTGGGCCAGAAAAAAATGGCTCCAGCATGGCACCACAGAAAAGCTGGTCTCAGAATTTGGAACCGTAACATCAGCGAAAGTGGGACGGGCAATCATGTCCAAACCTTCTGCGTACCCAGAAAATTCAATCCATAACCAATATGTTTTTGTGTTATATTGCCAGTGGCAGCAGTGAAGTAAACTTGCCAGCATATTAATGAAATAGCATTACATTGTGTTTTTTTTTATTTTGTGGAAAACTAAAGATCATTTTGCTGGCCAGATTTAATAATAAATTGTAAACATGTTGCAGTTTGAATGTATAAAATAGGTTGAGGGAGATCATGAGGCACACAGCAAAGTTCAGCTTTTAGTACAGTATACTCTTTTATTGTACAGTACTTAAAAGGACAGCAGTAAAACAATGAGCAAGAATAAAGAATAAGCTCACGCACAGACGGGAAGCCTTTGTGGAGACAAAAGCGGATACAGACAATAGAGACAGGGCACATTGCCATTGCATTCTTTTTTGAAACCCGTGGAAATGCAGGCAGGTTCTCGAAAAGCACCAAGCGAGAACCAGCCCAGCACCAGCACCAGCACCGGCTCCATGTTGGTGGAAAGAGGCAATAGTTCCTCTTGGCTGGGGTAAGCTTCAGAGAGAAAAAAGCACAAGGGTTTAACACATCATCAAGTGAGGAAATGTGGGTAACACTCTAAGGCCATGATTTTAATAATTTATAAACACATTCTTAATGCATATAATGCTGCCATAAGGCATTATAAACATGCCTATAAATATTTAGAAAAAAGCATAACACATTATTGCCATGTCTATTATGCACTATGACTGCCTTATGAAGCTCCATTGTAATGCAGTTATAAAGTATCCTTGTATCCTTAATGCTTATACCAACCATTATGATGCATAATAAAGGTATCTTTATTCGGGGAAGCCATCCAAACTCTGAGGTTTACCCAGGGGCAAAGATAAAAGTGCATGTAAATTCTCCTCCGATGTAAAAGGGGCATCAAAGGCAATGAGTTACAGTTTACCTAAATATGATTTAACATCAGCCTGCAACATAGTGTTTTGGGATTTGTGAAGTGGCTCATAAAGGTCTCTCAATCTATAGTTAATTAATTTGGGATCATATGTGCATGAGACATCTGGCAGCCTCAGAGACAGAATAGAGAGCTCACTTTGCTCCTTTTTAAACTGATTGCTAAACCTAGATTGTTTTTGTCATGTCTGATGGAGGAGGCAGCATTGAGCTGGACTGACAAGCAGAGGTGGAGAGTTCTGGTCCAGAAAGTTCAAATCCAGACCAATGTTTTGTTTCAACCAGCCAGTTGAGTACTCTGTAACTGTGACCCTTTATACTAAACTGGTTGGTTGAAACAAAACATCGGTCTGGATTTGTACTTCCTGAGCCTGAACTTCCCACCTCTACTGACAGGGGTTTTTACTAGAGTGCAACACGGCAACCAGAAAATAAAGGACCATGAGGGGTCTAAGGCCAGAGCAGAGCAAACCGGGACACGGGGAGCCCTGCAGGGAAGCGAGCTGCCGGGAAAACCAAACACTAATAACAGCAACGATGACCAAGCAGGGGAACACAATCAGGCCAGGCACATATATACATGCTGCTATCGAGGGACTAACAAAAAACAGGTGTGGGTTATTAACTTATTATCACTTCAGTCTGAGAACAATTAGGTCAGGGGTGTCAAACTCCAGTCCTGGGGGGCCGGAGCCCTGTGTATCTTAGCTCTTTCCCTGTTCCATCACAAATGATTTAGCTTATGAGCTCTTTGGTAATTAGCACAAGGAATCAGGTGTGTTAAATGAAGGTAAACCAAAAACTGTGCAGGGCTCTGGCCCCCCAGGACTGGAGTTTAACACCCCTGAATTAGGTGGTTACGGGATGGCCAGCACCCTCTGCTGCCCAAAGGGGGACATGACAGAGGTGGATTGTGATAGTTTTAGATTGTAGACACACAAGCTCCAGTTAACGGGAAAAAACTGCCCCGCAAACACATGGGGTGTACATAACATCTGTATAAAGTATCAGACCTGTGAAAACTAGCAAACAAAAACAAAGCTGTTATATAGCATTTTAACTTTAGAAATAAACATATGAATTTATTATAATGCTAGATTTATTAAGACGAGCATGCATAGAAATGGCAAGGAAGTCTTAACGACAGCGGCGGCGCGGCGAACGGGTTCCAAAGCACATGTACTGTACCGTATTTCCCGTACGAAGCAGACAATAAAGTGTAATTCCTTATATGATGGCTGCAACAGCCATACCTCAACCACTAGATGTCACTACCTCACAGACTTAAGGTATCACGAAACTGATTTGACATCCTACTTGCATCTACCTAATTTAGATGACACACGCATTATAAACGGTAAAAACACACTACTAAGGATTTTCTGTGCGAATGTGTGTTTTTTTTTTAATAAACATGACAAGAAGTCTTTTATGACAGAAGATAAATTAATTATGGGATGTACTGATTTCAAACTAGCGCGACCAGATAATCCATGTCAGGAGGACACTTTGAGCTAGTACAGATTTTACAAACTACTTAACTGAAAAGCTCTTGTTCTTGGCTAAATAGTTCAGTTATTGTGCTTTTACTGGATTGTCTCTTTGATTGAAAGACTCATTCAGCTGTTTCACATTAACATTACTGACATTATATAGGAGACTGACTAATCAGCAAACAGCAAGAACTCAGTGTTTAAGTGAAATCCATTTACATTTCATTGAAATGATAGTTTTCAAATCCTGTCCTAGTTTAAAGCGTCCTCCTTGATATGGATTATCTGGTCACCCCATTTCAAACTCTTCATAAACTCTTCATTATGCCCTCGTTATGAATTATAACCAATAGGCCAAGTCAAATTCAACCATTATATAACAGTATCCACCATGAAAGCAATACACTGATGAATTAGACAACTGAATTAGTTTAAAAAACATTTGAAAGCTATTTCATTTTCAGTGTTTCAACTTCAGTGTTTTGTAGTAATCAATGCACTTCTGTGAAGAAGTTGTAACTACGTACGGCAGACGTCTGGCTTGCATTTGAGAGAGCAAACTAAACTTCGAGATTTATCTGAGGTGGGGTACTTAAAAAACTGTAATGTAAAGTACATGGAAACACACATTGATGTACTATAACCCGAAACATTTTAACTATAATATACGAAACCTCTCTGTAGTTTAGCTGATGGAGAAAAAATCCTAATATCGATGCCGCAGCGGCATTCTGGTGGCAGTTGTCTTTGATGCGTCACCACCTGTTCTCTCAACCTGTTTACTACTTCTGCACGCCTCCTTTCATTTCATAGGCCAATATGTTCCTAAACCCCGCCCCTTGAGAGAATTCTGTTCTCTGCTTGGACATCTATTCTGTCAATTATGCCTAAATCTGTTCCGCCCTTCGGGCGCTTATGTACCTTAGGTGAGTCCCTGTTAATTTTCCATCATGGCGTTGCGAGGTTCGGAGATGTTATTCTCGAGTCTCAGCTCTGAAATGTATTTTTACGTATTATCCTGTTCGAAACAATAAGTGAAGACTTTAAAAAGTGTGTGGAGCCACAGTTTTCTAGTGATGGATCATACCCGGTGGATTCTTTTTGTCCCGGTTTAACTTCGTCAACTCCAATAAGGATATTTTTACATACATAAAGCTCTGGCAATGTCTCTGCTCTGTGTGAGAGGTAAATTTCACTTTTTCCAAAATGTTTCATATGGCCCTGTTTAGTACATTTCAGCGTGGGTTTTGTCAAAGTGCGGCATAGTAGCTTAAAGCTGCTTTGACAGCGCATATTTCCCCCTACGAAGTTCTGCGTCGGTTATTTATTTGCGTTTTAAGCAGCTTGTTATATTTGTAAGTTGAGTGATTCTAAAACGGCACCAGTCACGTTTATATTGTTACGAAACTATGTAATTGTGAAATAGAAATTAATTACTTTGTTAACGAAACAAGCCGTCCTGTCTGAGTAACAGTAGGATGGAGTATTAATTTTGGGTATTAACTGCAGCGCGAATATGACCGCGAAGTACCTGGGGTTTTCCAACCATTATCTTCAAAATAAACTTCAAAATCTGATGAAGTCCTTTTGGTAGATGAATAATATATTGTACAGTTTTGGATGTGATATTAACTAAAAGGGACTTCACTTTTAAACGCTCAACGCGCTGCTATGATCTAAATGCGACAGCGACAGGTCTTATTAAAACAGTAAGATGTAAAATAGGCCTATTTATTGTGTTTCCATAGTAAAGTAAAATATGGCATTATTGTAGTACACTATCAAGCTAGTATTTAAAACAACTGATACTGACAACTACTTGATTGCTAGCTGTTCAAAATTGAACCTGCCTCCTATGAGCTTAGCGGGTACCGTTCGTGTTACTTTTGAACTGGACTTCCGTTCGTATTTAATCTTATTCTCCTAGGTATTGCTTTATTATTGCTACAAGACTGAAGGAAGTTTCGCCTTATAAAATTATACCTTAATTTACTCATATTAAATCGGTTAATTCTTGAAAGGCTGTGTCGGTACAGTGTAGGTACATTTTTAATGCACTTTTTGGCAATATATTTTATTTTGGTAATATATTTTAAATGTATCGCTGCTTTTTGTCTTTCGTGTTTCGTTATAGTGAAACACGAAAGATAGCTTGATATCGATTATAGTGTTCAACTTAGATTCACCATTGTAGCGATCAGGACCATTGCGTATAGTTATAAGTATGTCATGTATCATGTGAAATTTATTTGTACATCTAGCAATCCGTGTTCCCGTATTTTTTTTGACACCAGAAACACTTCTTTATCTGGATGTTCTTTTGTTTTCAGCTGGAGAATCTCTTGATATTCATGTCGGTTCTTTAATCTTTAGAACACTATATGTGCTACTTCAGCTACAATATTACTACATTTGTTTGTTCCTGTTTTATCTCCAGCACAACAAAACATGATATTGGAAGTGTATTTCAGCAAGTAGGTCTAAACATTTGTCACTACTATTAATTGCATCCATCTTTGCCCTGTTGTAAATAGCCTTACTTCCTGAAAGTACAGTATAATACTTTTACAGTTAAGGAAGTGGTGCAGGAAATATAATCAGGGTATCCAGGAACTGAGATTTTCTACTTGGCAGGAAGGTTAATAAGGCTGAATTATTTATTCAAAGTCATACCTTGTTTTAAGCAAATATCATGGAATGGACTTCATCCCTCAACAAATGTAACTAGTTCTGTCAGAGAGGTAGACAACGGGACAGTCAACAAAATATGGATAGGTTTTCAGGTTTCATTTTTGTTTGAATAATAATAAAAAACATTTTAAAAATCCTGGTGAATATGTTATTGGAGCTGCAATGGGTTGTTGCCCCATCCTGGGTTGTTCCCTGCCTTGCGCCCTTAGCCTCTGGGACAGGCTTCAGACCCCCGCAACCCTGAATAGGACAAGTAGTTTCAGGAAATGGATGGATGTTATTGGAAGTGTCTTCTATCTGGCTTCTCTGCATGGCACCTTGCAATGTTTTAAGAAAAATAATAATTACAAAGTAAGGGTTAATGCTTGACAAACCCTGCATTATGTGTTTTTAACTGCATGGTTGCCTCTGTGAAGTGCATTTTTAGACATATAATGTATGGCTTGGAGTGCATTATCCCTATTAAACCACGTCACCACACATTTGGCATAAACCTACACATTTCTACTTGAAGATATTTTCATGTTTATGAACCAAAGTACATTTATTGGAAGAACTACTGTTTAGACTTAGATGGTATTTCTTTTCAACAAAATTATATCTTGGGATTAACCTCCTGCCATTATTGGTAAAGATGATGATAAAAAAATTCAAAATATTGGAACAGTGTTGTTCTTTAAAATAGTCAAAATACCATATAATGTCTGGAGTGAATGGAAAAAAAATATCGCACCTGCCTACTGGTATTAAGCATTTTGATTAGACCGTTATACAACTCAGACCGCCTCCTAATTTTGAAAATGGTGTGTTACGGAAATCATAAGCCAGTCATTAGTTTGTAAGCCCAAACAAACATTATGCAGAAACATCTAAGCCAAATATGTAGTAACTGTGCTATAAACAAGTAAATGCTCTCCAAGCTGTGCTTTATTAGTTTTTAAAGGCGTGGCTGTGGAGGCCAAAAAGTGTGTGTGTGTGTGTGTAGTGTATGGTAGGGTTGTTATAATTTTCTGTAGACAGCGGTATTTTGGTTGAATGAAATTTTAGTTAAGCTTGGCTAAATTTATCATGGGGGGGTTTAATCATGAAACACATCCCTAGTCCAGTCCAGTCCAGTCTAGTCTGTGGTGGCTTATGATAGAACAATTCATAGCTTGTAGGTTTAAATATCAGGGAACACACAGAAATTCTAGCTCTTCCCTTTTACTGTAAGTCTTTTTGGATAAAAGCATCAGTTAAATGGGGGGGGGGGGGAGGGACTGTTCATGGCCCCTCCAGAGCTGCATGTACCATTATTGTATCTGACCCAGATCTTACTGTTATGTCACAGAACATGTTGGTCGTGGTGCAAATGAAGAATACATAGAATATAAACATTTATATATATATAACGGAGCAAATCATGGAGTTGTTTGGGAAATACAATGTTGTATTACAGCTCCACTAATAATACTTACTGCACTTTTACTGGACTGTTGGGCACAAGTTATTAGTATGTGAATTAAGTAGTAATATGAAGATCTGTGCAAGCCCTGGTATTACTGCTGAGTGCATGTACTCTGCCTGCATGGGTGAGCCTCTGTGTCTTCATGGTGGTTTTTATTAATCCTTAGGAATAGATTGATTATTTATATCCTGCAGCAGATGTCCACCTGTGAAGTAAGCTAAATTAGTTACACTGACCTTTGCTGTCTGTCCAGAATTTGATTACGGCTTTGTTGTTTTTGGAAAACATCACCTGTTTGATTTGCCACCATTATTTCTGGAAGCAACAATGTTTTGTTACCGATTACTCTTCTTTCTCCTTAGATTTATGGTGGAATGTTAGACTTATTGATGAATTGAGTAGATTCACCTTGGAGTCACCTTCAACATTTCTCTGTGCTTTCAGCTTTAGTATGAAACTAACTTGGATAGAACCCATTGTCTGTACTGTGAATGGCAGCCATATTGTACACCTGTTCTTTTCAGACATTTCTGACAACTAACAGATCCCATTTTCCCCTTAATCTCGAGGCAGGAGAACAAAAACTGCTATGTATACAGATGCATCTGATAGGAAGCCTTCCGGTCACTGTAGAACAGTGTGTGAAGGTTATGTTTTAGCTGCCACATATCATCTTGCTTAAACATAACGTTAAATACGTGTTTAGTGTAATATATTAGGGTTCTTCTATGTTTTTCATGTGACGTGTTCCTTTAGTGTTAGGGTGCTCATGTTTAAAAACATTTTTGAGGTATAATTTGGCAAAAATGATTTGCATAAGGATCTTATTTACATCATACCATAATAGCTTGCTTCTCCAGTAGGCTGAGCTAATTCAGAGGGTGTTCTTTGTAACCGGATGTGACCATTCCTGTATTACACAAAAACTGGATAACTTCTATGGTAATAGAATATTATCACGGCTGGAAAAATATCGTCATAAATAGCCGGAAACGGAGTTAACTGAAACTGAAGTTCTTTCCAGTCATGGCTGTTAAGGAACAAAAGTTTGGGTGAGTCATCCTAATCCACCAAGTCTGTCTCTCTGTTTCTGTGTACATTATTTTCCTCCTTGTATGGTGGATGCATTTTGATTGCTCTCCATAAAGGATTAATCCAGAATGCTTGCTACCCCAAGCCCCCAGTTTTGTGATGTTGTTTTATTCACCTTCCATGAATAGCTAATGAAAAAAGCTGAAATCCTTACGTATTGTCTCGTTTTTGAAAGCCAGTTTAAAAACTATTATTTGGGACTAGCAGCCCTGCTGTGTGTGTGTGTGTGTGTGTCCTGTGCTGCTTCACACAAACCCACAATGTGATAAAAACCTCTTATTTAGATGTTGTGGGGACCAAAAGGGGAAACTTTTGGTCCCCACTTTGGGTTTTATAAAAAATCTGTGACTGCAATCAGAAAACTAAAAATGCCAAAAGATTTTGTTTAACTTATGGTTAAGGTTAGGGCTGGGTTTGTGTTAAGGTTGTTGTTGGGATTAAGGTGTTTCTCATAGTAATCAATGGACAGTCCCCAAGATATGAATACAAATGTGTGTGTGTGTGTGTGTGTCTACAATGTCAGAGGTATTTTTATAAATTGATTAATAAGTATAATTGGCAGCTGATCTTTTACAGTCAAGGAATCATCTTCACTGACTTTTCAGATACTTTCCCCACTGAAATTACTTTCCTTTGCAAAATACTGAGTTACATTACATAAGAACGTTGATTTGATCCGAATTCTACTAAGGCGCTGACTTATGAAATTTTAATTCTTACTCAGTGGCTCCCTGATAACCCTTATTAGAGGTCTCCTTCAGCAGGTTACAGTGCATGTGACGTGCCAATAGTAGTCTGCTGGTCTCATCTGATTGATTTCCGTCTCTTCAGATGCACCCCCACCTGGCAGAAGTGGTACAGCTCGCCACTGGTTCCTTTCATCAGTATCTCATTGTTATGCTGGAAGACAGAACTGTCTCCATGGGGATGTCATCAAACAGAAGATGAGCAGTATTTAGCTCCCGTGTGTCCCAGAGCTCCACTTTCTGTCAGGACAGCAATTTGATGAATCAAAGAACTATGACAGGACTCCTCTTGAAGAGTATTTGATGATTATGGGCAGCGAATTGCATATTTCTGTACATTACACCAGTAAAGGCCTTTTACACCAGTAAATCAGTAAACTTTTTCTTAGGGTGGTTGGAGTGAGAATGTCTTTAGAATATAGTTTTGGTGTTACCTGTATTTTTGGCCAGTATCACTCATGATTGGTATGCTAAGTGAAAAATCAGTAAATGATGTGTTACTATTAACCTGATCCTGGTATAATATGGCAAAAGGGGCCCTATATTTTGAGGCCATTAAAAACCACACCACACCACACAAAGAAAAATACAAAACTTTTTACATTTTTAGCTTTTTGATCGCAGTCAGAGATTTTTTTTTATATATAAAATTGAGTTTCTCCTTGTAAATAACAGGTTTTTATCATATTCTGGGGACATTTGTAATATATACATACATAACCCCCCCCCATACACCATATGTTTGTATATTAAAAAGAGTGATGGGCATTTTCCATAGATTTTCTTTATCTAAATGCAGAAATAACTGTGTGTCTGTGTCTGTGTGTGGTACAGAGGGAGGCAGGAGACACCGGTGACCAGGGGTAGTAGGCTGATTGAGGTTGTAATCCCCAGGCCATCTGCTGCTCTCTGACACATTTGTCTCTCTGCTGTGCTATGGGGGTGTACATTAAGTGCCGAACAATCACTGTTCTGCAACAGGAAATTCCAGTCCCTCCACCCTTCTGCTGACCCCTCCGCACAGCACCCCCAACCCAATGGATACCATTGAAAAATGGATACCACCTTGAGGGGACACGAATAGTATGCTAAGCACTTAGCGCATTAATTAACTTGTAATTAAGTGTTAGTTACATACTGATGTCATATTCATTATCATTAATCAGTCATATTGGGTCCTGTCTTTCATGCAGGAACTATAATGAGCTGACGAAATCTGAGCAGTGATCATCCAGAGCAGTGATCTTCATTCTACTAGTTATGCCTTTAACTCTGGTCACTACAGTGCTGGTGCCAGAACAGATCTGATGGGTGGGCCCAAGATTGACGGGGCAGGGGGGTTCACAGTGGATCATTTGGGGGGGACTTGCGAATGTTCCCCATGACACCGACACTGTGCTGCTAACTTTGAATATTGAGAAAGTTTAAGTGTCGAACAAGATCAACACGTTGGGCCAATGGCGAGCTGAGGCATTTTGGAGGGTGTCTGAAGTAGGGCAGGGAAATATGGCCAAAAATATTTATCACGATATATATTTGAAAATTTGCGATAACGATATAACTGACGATATGATTGACGCGAGACAAA
>JAODJU010000119.1:27404690-27419191 GCA_026776725.1 Gnathonemus echidnorhynchus | reverse complement strand
GGCTGGGAGCTGGGAGGGAGCAAAAACATGCACTGTCTGGGGTTCGCCGAGGACTGGGTTAAGAAACACTGCTCTAGCTGCTCCATGTTACAGCTCAGACCATACAGATTTGACCCTGTCGCGTTAGTTTCCCATGGTATGTGATTGTATGCAAGTGCATGCCCTGTGTTACACTGGCATATGGTCCACAGTATCCCCATGCAGGTTTCAGGCTCCCCAGGGTAGACTTCAGGCTAACTCTCACCTTATATTAGATGAATGGTCATGGCTGAATGGAAATGCAGCATAGCTCCGCTGTTATCTTCTTAAGATTACAATTTCTTAGAGTTCATTTCCAGCTACATTTTCACTGTCCTGTTTAGTAGAAGTTGTCTGCAGACTGCTGTATTGTGAAACTCAATACATCCAAATGAGAGAGAGACTGTTAATCTTTGCAGTCAGAACTATGTGCTGATAGCTTGTAGAAAATATAGGTCATACCACTTAAATTGCCTGCTGCCTAAATCTTCCATTGTTTGCTCTAAAGGTTAAGATTTGATTCTTTAAGCTGTTGTGTTCTTGTTTCATTGCTTCACCCAGCTTATTTGGATTCCCTGTATTGTTTAAGCAATGCAACAAGGTGTGGTGGTTTTTAGAAAAGTTTCAGAGCTGTGCAAATCTTGTCATGCAATAGTCCTGGAGCTAAAAGTTTAAGTTTTATTTAGTAAACTAGTTTACATCTGAACTAGCGGGTGAAATGTATTATGCAAAAAAGACTTTGGTAAGTTTTGATATTAAACAAAAACCAGCACATTCTGTATTTCAAATTCTATTTCTTATCAGTTTATTGATTTTGTACAATTCTGTACAGACAATGATGAGAATGTCTAAAGAGCATGCTGAAGTGTACAGCAGATAATCTGGTATAGATGTTAAAGATTCTTTGTTTGCTTTTGGGGCTGATGCATGTGGTCCTGGTAATAGGGTTTCCAGGCCACTGGCCTCTGTTCATTTGACCCAAAACTTAGGGTACCTTTAAACTAAGGAATTGGTAGTAAGTAGAAGTTACTATTGCACATGCAAATATAGAAATATTAATTAAAATTCACCCATAAAAAGTCTGAAAACCAAATGGATGTTAGTTGCTTTTGTTGAAATATATTACATCAGGAGACGTAGATATAAAGCTAACTTTACTGTGGTGTTGGGGCCTGGTATTCGAGCTTGAACATGTGTTTAGGGATCTGCAAAATACTGTAATATTGACTTTTTGCAATTTTTAATAAATCCGTAAAAAATGACGTTATCTGAAAGTTAAATTGTGTGCATTGTCCCCTACAGACTAATGCTTAAAGCACACTTTACTGGACATGACTGGTTTGTGTCATTTAGTTAACCCTACCCTTTGTACTTTGAATGGACAAAGTGCAGTTATTAATGGAACTAGTCTTGTTACCATACCAAAATTTCAAACTTTGATACGAGAAAAGTATCAAAGAAAAATATTGAAATTTGATTCCATTTTCAATGGTATAATCAATGGTATATTATGCATTTCAAGAAAAAAAATATTTCAATATCAGTTTTGAATGCAGTGAAAACCTTTTGTAAACTCATGTCACTATTGTATATTTAAAAAAAAATAACTTTGCATTGCTGCATCGCTTTGTCAGTCAAAGCATTGTATTAAGTACAGTAGTACACATTGTAATCACGCTGTTATCTTGTTCACAGATATTCACAAACAGCAAATAATTAAACACTATTAAAATTAGATGTTTAAATTAACATTACAATGCATAATAGAATAGATACACATTTTTTCATATGTCTTCTTTATCTTATATCTCAAAGCACCAAAACTTGTAACAACTGCATGACTCTAAAACTTTGTATCTGAATGATCATCACTAATCAACACAACCTCAGAAGATTGTATTAGAAAACAACAAGCCCCAGGTAAAAATAATTGCAGATCATTTTCTTAATGTGGAGATGTTTAACTGACTGCAATAAATGTTTCTACCCATAGGAAAAATGCACGTATGCAAGAATTTCCAGATGCCACACCTGCACTCTGTCGGTTAAGTGCAGTGATGACAGCTCTGATACTTTTGAACGAGTCATCTCACACACCCCATGTGTGATGTGTGGGACTGCACTCAGGTCTTGACGTGCTCATTGGTGGCCTGTGAGCCTCAGGGGTCAGAGTGACCCAGAAGTGCAGGCTGCAGAATCGATACCATTACAATCCAGACCTCCTCAGATCTGAGTCTCTCGCTTTTCTTTCCCCCCCCCCCACTTTTTTTTTTTTCCACTTTCATCATCATGCATCTTATTGCCTCTGTACTTTAAGTCATTTATTTATTATGTTCATAGTTCATTGTGTGTGTGTGTCATCTGTTGTGTCTAATGTTACTACTGTTATTTGTGTGCGTTGCTCCTCTGTGCCTTTTTAAATTGCCCCTCGGGGACAAATAAAGGTTTTTGAAATTGAAATTGAATTAAAAAATTAGTACCAACACTGTTTTATATATGATAAAATCAATAGGACTTTCAATAGCTTTGATATCTCTAATGGTGATGCAGAACTATTGAAATATCATGCAAAAGTATTGCAAAAGGACTTGATTTTTTTCCCTTCATTTTCCCCCTCCCAGCTGATGATTATTACAAAAATAACACCAAACGGCAGGTACAGACTGGAATATGGTGAAATTAGATGTTGACTCTTGAGGTACCAGTGCATCACAGTGTCAATGCAGTGTTGCTTTTTTCCATTATGCCCCTTTTGTTATTATTCATTATTGACTTGTTTGGGTGTATTTTTAAGATGTATATGGAAAATATATCATTAGTGTTTTACTTCCTGGACCTTTTTAACACATGTTTGTGTATCATTATCAAATGTTTATGCTCATTTTATCTTGCCATTGCACTTTATCAAACTTGGCAAAACTGAAAACCAATAATATTAAAACCATTATTCCACGGGCCGGAATATCTTGGTTTATCTGTAAAATAGAACTGGGCTTTTGTAATTCTTAACCCTCACTATGATATTTATACCTGCTATACATGAAGGACGTTTCTCAGCTCCAGTGATTCTTCCTTATGAAGCGGCTTGACTGCTGGGAAGGTGTGTTTGCCCTGGCTGAATGAACTCGTGTGACTTTTCATGTTTGTTTAGGAGGTTATTTCTTTAGTTTCACGGTCAGGTTTTGTGCTGCTCAGGATTAGTTATATTAGCAGGTGAAGCCTATATTTACACAAGGATTATGTGTCAGCTTTTGTTTCTGGGTGTCAGATTCTAAATTTGTCATTTTTAACTAGTCTGTTAGAATATTTGACTTTAAAATTAAATTATATAGAAAAGCAAAAGATTTCCTAAAAACTAGAGGTGCACCGATCCGATATTCGGATCAGTATCGGCGCCAATCCAGACCTATTTGACGCATTGGGTATTGGCCATACGTGACCGATCCACGTCCTATACTTACTTATTTAGTTTTTGACAATCTCTAAAAAGTATTACATTCTATTACAATATGTATATTACAGTGTGTATTCACGACTCTTGCTTGTTTTCAGCTCTGCCTTTAACCTAATAGGGCATAATTAAAGAATGCTGTGATTTTTCCTGGGCCACCTATCAAGGGTTCTTGGTGTATATCCTCAGCAATAGATTTTTTTGAGCGATGAAGGGTTTTATTACATCCTAGGGTCAATAGAAACATGTAGCTCTGTTCCTTGAATACACAATACACGTGGTGACAACAAAAGTTCCAGACGCAGTGGTGGAAATGAAACGAATTTGCATGTGGGGAAAGGTCATGTGACTGTGGCAATGACTAATATCAAATCAAACGGACAACAGAGTTGGCAGTATGGGCACACTGCTGGTCCCCCCCGCCCCCCCCCCCCCCCCCCCCCCCCCCCCCCAGATATATGCGGCAATACGGTGCAGAAGGGAGTCGTACAACCATTGTATCCTCTGCTGCCATGCACACACATCGTCAAAATAGCAAATGATTTTACATCCGCTCAAGTGTCTAACCCTAACCCTAATTTGTGCTTTCGAATTGGTAATTCATGTTCTTGAATTTCTAATTTGTGCACTTGAGTTAGTTATTCGTTCCCTTGCATTAGCAATTCGTTCTCTCGATTTTCTAATTCGTTCCCTCGTAATATCAATTTGTGTGCTTGACTTACTAATTTGTGCGCTGGAGTTAGTAATTCTTTCTCTTGAATTAATTTCCAATCTGAGTGCACAAATAACTCGAGAGCACGAATTATCAATTTGAGAGCACTGATTACTACGAGAAAAATATTATTTTTGCATTAGATCGTCAAAAAAGAGCCTAGAGCAGGGGTGCCCAACTCCAGTCCTGGGGGGCCGGAGCCCTGCACATTTTTGGGTTTCCCCTCATTTAACACACCTGATTCAACTCCTTCTGCTAATTACCACATAGCTGTTGAGCTGAATCATTTGTGGTGGAACAGGGAAAGAGCTAAGATACACAGGGCTGAGTTGGGCATCCCTGGCCTAGAGTGTTATCTTGGAAGCTCCGATTCTTTACCTGCCTGCACAGGTCTGGCTTTTGAATTAGGTGTTTTTTTAGTGAACTTAATAAGTGTGAGATGATATATAGGGCGTTGATTTGTTTTTCAATAGATGATCGTCTCTCTTACATTGATGTTACTGTTCTTATTGCCATCATTATCCACTATATACTAGCGCAAACAGGCAGGGTTCAGCAATGAATGTAAAGGTTCCAGGATGTTTGCTGGATGTTTTTGTAATGACAGTAACATGGGAGTATTCACTTTTCACCATTGTGATGTGCTATCGTAGATTGGTGTGAACAAGCCTGTGAGGAATGGGGAGGGTTTAGCTTCCACCTAACTGCGTTTCTCGTATCACGTACTATGAATGTGAAATACTAAATATGTTCTCTATTTATGTGTAAGAAATACAAGTAATCCAGCCATATGTATTTGTTTTGTTCATTTTATATATGGGCATTGTATTTCCATTGCATAAATAATGTATATTTTATGGGTTTTTATAATGCTATTAAATAGCATGCCACCTGTTCTCCTTCAGTGTGTGACCAGAGGTTTCTCATTTTATACCAGGATCTGAACTTGTATGCAGCCCTATTTTTAGGTACAGTTTGACCTCATCATTATCCTTATTTATCTATTTATTTTTAAATCAGGTCAAGAATTTATGGAACTATAGACTTGAGAAGCAAAACTGATAGGGTAGACTTTTATTTTGTAATGTATGTGCTATGGTGTTTTGAATTGAACAAGCCAGAAACCGTTACTTCTGTTTAATATTACCTTTTACCTCCATGGTTTTGCTGTTGCTAGAGACATGCAGTTAAGCAAATTGGCCTCTCATTTGCCTCCAGTGAGTGAGTCTGTGCCCTGCAATGATGAACTGGACTGACATGCTGTCCAGTGTGCCTTATGCTACTCAGGATAGACTTCAGGTCTCCCTGTAACCCTGTACTTAAAAAGCGGTTGGATGGATGAATGGATTGACTGATGGGAACCATCAGGAGGCCAAAGAAACCTGAAGCCATGAATAAGTGACACATAGAGAGTCTTGAGTGCATCTATCTACAGTACAGGGGCTTGCAGACCTGTTGCGAAAGTGTTTTTTTTTCCTGCTTCCGAAGTCTCCGTTGTTTATTAGGTGACCTAAACCTGTCTCCAACTGCAATGCCAGTGTCTTTTAAGCCTAGTCTTAGGACTCATAAAGGCAAACTTTAGGTATAAGGCAGATGATCTGTATCAAGTACTCCTAATGCAGCTGCATTATTATTTTTTTTGTCATGCGTTACTAAAATCTCGTACTGTCTCTTGAAAAAACAGCTGCTTTGTATCCAGACTGCCTTTGGGCTATCGTGAATATGTAAGGGTCTGCCTTTGAGAGGAAAGTAAAGCATTTCACCTGTTACCTGGATACCCTTGGGGCCTTGGAGGTGCCTCATGGATGCCCTAATGCTGTGTGAATTAAGCAACGCCTGCTCTCCAACTGGCCCTGTTTGTATTATTTGTTTTATTTTAGAGTCAACAGCCATCAATAATGGATACACACCTCAGACAGGGATTGTCTGCTTGAAGTTTATTTTAGATGGTTAACACTCTCCGCCTGGCACACAGTGGCCAGCTATGAACTGAAAATGGCACACATTTAAACTTTTTTAATGGAGTTAAACATACCATTGTAACTTTATTTGGTTGGCTTTATTGACTGTATTTGACATTTAAGGATCTGCTCAATGGTACAGAACTCTGTTTAGGTGCAGTGACTTGGACTTGTAGCCAACTTGTCCTTGAATGACAGATCTTTGAACAGATTGGCTGGCTTATATGGAGAGGTGGACAGTTCAGGTCCAGAAGGTAAAAACCCAGACCAAGATTTTGTTTCGACCAACCAGGTGAGTATTCCATGGCTGTGACTCTTTATACTCAACTGGTTGGTTGAAACTGAATCTTGGTCTGGATTTTTACTTTCTGGACCTGAACTCGCTACCCTGGCTTGCATATAACTACCATTTTCCATACTTGCTTTTCCTATGCAGGGTCGCAGGGGTCTGCAGCCTATCTTAGAAGCAGTGCGTGCCGGGCAAGGAATAACCCAGGATGTGGAACCCACCCACTCCAGGGAGCACACACCACTCACACACACACCATTCACACACACACCATTCACACACACCATTCACACACACACCATTCACACACACCATTCACACCGATGGACAATTTGGCAACTCCACCTCGTCTTGGCATGTTATTGGACTGTGGGAGGAAGCCGGAGAACCCGGAAGACAGTGACACGGGGAAATGCATGCAAACCTGAAGCCTAGTTTCCAGAGGTGTGAGGAGGTCATGCCAACCAGAGCGCCACCATGCTGCCCCTACGTGTAATTACCTTTGATGTTGTTCTGTTCAGCAGTTCAATTTACATTGAAATTGACTTTAGACCTTTTTACAATAATCTATAGATATGGAACTGAATTTGTTTATGCTTTTAACATGAAAATGTTTATGTATTGGAATAATTTGGTGTTAGAAACTTTTCTTATGGAGTTCAGGCCATGACATTTTTTGCTCTTCCTGTTGACATTGAGTCTGGCCATTCCTCTCTGGTCTCTCTCATTGACTGGTGTTTTTGCCCTCAGATATTTTTGTTAATTGTATGATTTTCTGTAAACTCCAAAACCTGTAGTGTGTGATGGATTGTTTCTACTTTACTGGAAGTACTGCATCTGGCCATTTGTGACTCTTGACCCTGTCTGTGTCCTCTCTGCATTAAGTTGCGACCACATGATTCTCTGTTTGCCGGAGCAAGCTGTTGACATTAATGAGCAGGTGTAATAAAATGGCTGCTGAATGTGTGTGTGTGTGTGTGTGTGTGTACGAACAAACACACTCACACATGCAAGGGGGGACTGGAGAAGCTGATGATGAAGACTTTCAGCATTGTTATAGGTGTGGTGTGTACATGCGCATCAGAAACAGAGCCAGGATTAAGCAGGTTATCTAATGACATGGAGTACGGTTCAAATAGGGGGACCTGCAGAAGTCTTGCTCCCCCACTGCTGCTTGCTTATCTTCCCTCGTCCATCAGTCAGTGGGGATGTGCGCATGCTATTAGTGGAGATGGGTCGTGGAAGAGTGATCCATCAGATCGTCACCATAGAGACGCTAGCTGATCTCTCTGGGCACCTGGAGTGCTGTTATTGTCTCTGTCTGTGCACAATGCAGGGGACTGATTATGACTTTCCTCCCCTGCTGGAGAGTTAATGATACATTGACCCCCAGGATCACGGTTACTCTTTTTACTCCATTATGGTTACTTTAGTCTTTAGTTTTCTTATACTGCTCTTTTGCTCAAAGTCTACACTTCTTGTCTGTTCTTGTCTGTTACTAGCGTTTTGACTATACAGATTTAAACAGAATACCTTTGTGTTTTTGTTGGTTGAAGTGTTTTTCATAATTTATCAAGCTGGTGAAACTATTTGTGTCTATCACAAAGTTTGCTTTCCAAAGAAAAGTTACATACGCTCCTGTCCATGCATATCCATGACTAGTCAAACAGCTACGTTTGTCTGCCTTTCAGTTATGATTCAGGGATCTTGCCAGGTGTGTGTGTTTAATTGGATGCTTTCATTATTTATTTCCATTCTTGATAGCATTGGGAAATTAGACAGGTGCTTTGTCATGGTTAGACACATCCAAATTTCTCCTGTCTTGCAGACACATGTCCGTACACAAGCATCTGCACTCAGAGGGCATTTTTCAGTCTGCTGTTTTTAGTTCCAGTTTAATAGTAAATGTGGGCTATACTTATATTTTACAGTCCACTATCTTCAGTACTTACTCAAGAAACTACCTTATGTAATTTCATTGAATTATCTGTTTTATATCTGTCGCTTGTATTCAAAGACTCTAAAGAGTGACAGAACATTTAATTATGCAGCTTCAGTTATTAACTTTAACTTTTACATTAGTATAGTGGCTTGTACAGTCAAACAGATAATGGTTTTTGCGGTGTTTGGCATTTCAGGTCCAAAAGCTACAGCTCCAGACCAAGATTTTGTTTCTACTAACCAGCTGATTCTGACTGTGACTCTTTATGCTCGACTGGCTGGTAGAAACAAAGTCTAGAGCTGGATTTGTAGCTTCTGGACCTGAAATGCCCAGTACTGGCTGTTTGTCTCTCTTAAGGGTACAACATTTAATTATCTTATCTGCTCTTTTACACCACCTGCTGTCCTATTTGGTGAATGAAGTACATTTAGGTCTTAGGAGAAACTGATTTATATGGAGGAGTGAAAAGGCTTCGGTATGAAATGGTTCAGTAGTTAATTAGATGGTGTGGTAGGTCAGTGGGTAACGCAGTTAAATCCCTCCAACACTCTTCGTGTTGCATGGAAGGTGCATGTTCTCCCTGTTTTGTAGGGATGTAACGGCACACATTTCACGGTTCAATGTACACCTTGGTTTCATGGTTCGGTGCAATTTCGGTATGGCAGGGAACACAGAATTTTGTTTTGAAATTGATTATTAAAACTGCAAACACAGTTAAGAACCAGTAAACCAAAGGCAATGTGTCTGTTAATGTATCGGAATAAAAAACCTAAAACGCCTTATCCGCACAAAAGAAATATGTAAAATAAAGAATTAAAAAAACAAATAAGGCTACATCATAGCTGTCATAATGAGCTAAATCCTGTTTATATCCCATGTTCTCTACTACTGAAGTAGGGAGTTGCGGATCCATAATACAGTATCGATTCTTTCAATGTGAATAATTTCCTTCATTGAAATAGTGCAGTTTTCACCTGGTAAATGAAATATGTATGTTATTGGGAGCAGGACGTGAAATCCTTCTAGACAGGGCTGCTGATATGGAGGAAGAAAGGGGAAGGTTGGAGTAACAGGAGAGGTTGCTCCGCCCCCTTTAACGAATTTTATCGTCAGAGTTGGGCCGGAACCATATATTGATATTCGGAACGGTGAGGGTGGGGGGAATTAATTTAATAAAGAAACAAACAAAATTTTGTGTGTGTATAGATATCACAGGCACATATGTGTATATATATATATATATATATGATAAGTGGTTGCAGAAGATGGATGTGTGTGTGTGTGTGTGTGTGAGATGTTTTGTGTTTGCATGGGAGCATCGTTGGAAAAGCAGACATGGACAATGTGAACACTTTGAATACATCTGAGTTGTCAGCTCTGATGAAGGAAATGAAAGCACTGGTTATTTCATCTGCTTGCTAATCCCTGCCACACAGGCTGCAGTTCATGGGAAGCTAATCTCATCTAAACCATCTAAATTTGGTTTACAGGGTGCTGTATACATGTATAGCTATTTTTTTTTGTTTTACACGTATGGGGCAGCAACTGCATTAAATTGCCTATTTTGTAAGTATACAAATTTGATTAAAGAATTTATATAGCATGGGACATTTACCATTTGTTTTAATCAGACTTAGGGCTTTATTACTATTAATTTACCTGTTGTAAAAGAAGTAGGATGATACATTAAATGAAATTTATGTTTTCTAAACTGGGCATTTAGTAGCTTGTTTAGTGTACACAAACTTTGAATGTTAAATGCTGAGCAATTCTCTGCACATTACAAGGACAAAATGTTCTGTCTGCGACTTGTCTTTCAGAAGGAGTGATTACAGTGTGTAAATGTGCGTTAAGACAGTACTACGTCTATCATTTCTCTCTCTGCACAGCTGGAATCCAGTGAGTTTAACAGAGACTGCTGTTTTCAAAACTGCTTCAAGTATTACTAGATTTTTTCCCCTCACAAATGAGGTATCCTGTTAGCCTTGTTGCAGACTTTTTGCCTGCAAGTTACACATATCTATCTTTGTCTGGTTTCTTGAGAAATCCGCATAGTATTTATGAGAATTTTAGTGGTTTAGCAGATGGCAGTGTGTTTAATCCCTGTAACCCTGACCAGGAAAAGTGGTTAGAAGATGGATAGGAGATATAATGCAGTCTGCAGCACTAATATTAATGGAAGGCACCATGATAACTTCTGAAGGAAGGGATCGTATAAATGTACATAATTATCATTATGATAACATACTTATCCCTTATGACTAAAGTGGATAGTGCAGCTACAGTCTCTCTATGGCTTGTATTGATGTCTTGTTGAAAGGCATCATTTGTTCTCTAATAGACATTGATTTGAATATTAACAAGACAGCTTTGTGAAGTCTGTTTTTGCAATGAAGAGCAACTGAGGAATTGAATATACATTGCAGTAAAAACAAAGAATAGTGCTTTAGGTGGGAGCAACATTACAAAGCCCACCCCAGTGTTCTGACAGCACAGGTGTGCAGCCATTCACGCAAACACATTTTGTCTCAATAAACAGCTTACTGTTTTTTTTCTGTAATTATTTTTGACAATGAATTGCTGCTGTTCCAGCTGTCTCTCCTGTATGCTGCCGTTGTCAGTCTTGAGCAAATGTCAAGCTCGACATCTGATGTGCGATCCTCCACAATGCTCATTATCCACATACTAAGCAGGGATGTCAAAATCATAGAATTTAAAACATAATCATAAAGCTGCTATATATTTATGGGCTACCCATTGAACGTGTATCAATATTTGTACTAATGTCAGTCATAGGCTCTGGGGTAACCCGTATTTTGATAAGCAGTTATATTTGCGTGGGCTAATGTCTATCACTCTGAACAGTAGTATTTTACTGAATTACTACTGCTTAAGTTACTAGTTTTCCCCATCCTCTGAATAACCTTTTAATTCACGCATAGGTATTTTTTATTTTAATGAGTCAAAAGTAATGCCGTATGTAATGGGTGTGTGGACATTACATGGAAATGGGACCTGCGCCATGCACTGAGCACTCAGATGGTTGGAAAGGCTGCAGTGGGACTGGAGACTGAGAGCATGACTCCACAGGCTGTTTTTACATGACTCCAATGTTTAAGGCATGAAGTAATTGATAGTCTTTCATCCTGCATTCTTTGAGTGCTCTGTAGTTGAGGACCAAGCACTCGATATCCATTTTCAGCGTAAGCTGTAACGGAAACTTAAGCTGTTTTGAAGGAGTAATTGCTTGATAGGAAAATCCTTAATGAAGTATGTCGGCCAGTGCCTGGGTTCCAGAAGATGATACCCTTAAATATGCAGTGTTTCCATTAATGTTCTGGGATGGCCTTTTTCAGGCTCCTGTCTGTCCCATTCATGTACTGGGTGTATACCTGACTTCTTCCATACTGTTCAGGCTTATATAAACCATGCAAACCATGAAATTAATATGAAGGAGCTCAGGGTACAAAAGTGTGTGTGTAGGTGTAGGTGTGTGTAGGTGTGGGTTTGTGTTTACCGTGTTATCTCCACAGATGTCCCCACAATGTGGTAAAACCTGTTACTTTTTAGCTGGTGGGGACATTTTTCTGGTCCCTATAATATAAACATCAATTTTATAAAAATATATGAATGCAATCAAAACACTAAAATAGCCATTTTGTTTGGTTACTTTTGGTTAAGGTCAGGGCTGGGTAAAGGTTAGGATTATGCCCATAGAAATGAATGGAGAATGACAGGCGTATATGAACTATGCGTGTGTGTGGTGTGTGTGCGTGTGTGTGCTGGTTCAGGGCCTGCTCAACTTATCTACCAGCTCTTTTTATTGCAGCTCCCAAAAGTTGATATTTTTTTGAGTAAAGCCCTGGATTTAGGTGGTATACAGCTTGGTAGGTTGGGGATCCCGTCCCCGTGACGGGAAGGTTGTGGGCTCGAATCCTGGCAGAGTAAATCATATTTCTGTTGGGAGGTTGAGCAAGACCTTTAACCTAAGGGCTGCTGAATCTGGTTGACCATCTTTTTGGAAACTTTGCATTTTTGATACTGATGCATTGCAATATAAACCCAGTTCTGAAAGTTGTTCTTTGAACTGCTTTTGAAGTAAAATGTTTCTGATTGACTGAGGATGAGTCACACTTTAGATTGTACTGCCAGCCCACTCAGAATTAATTGCTCAATTTCCATCCAAAAAACCCCAAAAATGTTATTTGACAATGGTTACTTCTGGGAAAAAAAATCCTTTTTTTTTTTTGGTTTTCATAATTATGTTTAGAATACTTTCAGCGGTGTTTCAAGTCACATGTCCAGGGTAGGAGGATGTGCAGTAATTAAGGACCTGGAACTGCCTGTGTGATTGTTAATTTGACAAACGGGATGTGTTTTTCTTTTATCTTTATTGCAGATAAGTTCAATGCCTATGTGACTCTGAAGGTTCAAAATGTCAAAAGTACAACCATCGCAGTTCGTGGAGACCAGCCATGCTGGGAGCAGGACTTCATGTTGTAAGTAGACTGACATACCCCTCATGAACCACTTCATGCTTTCACGGTCTTTTGTTTTTAGCTTTCTTTATTGTGAATTATTATTATTATTATTATTATTATTATTATTATTAGTAGTAGTAGTAGTAGTAAAAGTAGTAGTAGTAGATTCTATGCCAAGTTGGAATTACGTTTGGATTCATACCAACTGCAATGTTTTCAGTTCTGTTTAAGCTGATTCCTGTCTGGTTTTTGCCCTGTATCATGAGCCCCATAGGCTTTCTGCTCTCCATGGAGAAAATTGTCCCTAAAGTGTTCTGTGGGTCTCCCTGCGAGCGAACGAGTTTCTAACAGAACGGCGTAATGCTGTATATGTTCCATGAGGGGCTCGTCATTGTTCTTCTGTTGGCGCATTGTCTCCTGGGACACTGCAAACAAGGCAAAATAATGGATTGACCCAAATAATGAGAGCCTTGCTATCTGTGCACTGAGGCAGATGGTAGGTGCCTGCAATTTAAAGGTTCTTTCTCATAGGAAGCTCAGCTTAAGTAAACAAATTCTGTCATATGCATCTTGGTCTTGAATGAGATTATTCAGCATAAACTGTCGTTTTCTAAAACTAACTCATTTTGAACCTTTCGGTAATAATGGTTGTTTGACTATACATTTCTGTCATAGAAATAGCTACAGCAGAGCACGGGGGGGGGGTGGAGCCTATCCAGGCAGCACAGGGCAGAAGGCTGCAGTGCACCCTGAATGGGATGTCAGTCCATTGCAGGACACATGCATGCATACATATAATCATTCTCTATAGGACAACACCAATTAATTATCCCATGTATGGTGTCGCATTACTTTATTTGCTTTGATTACATTTTTATAGTGTTGTTCATGGATCATATTGATAAAAGCAGCATTATTTTAATGCAAAAAACACCAAATTCATTCATTCATTCATTCATTCATTCATTCATACATTAATTAACCACACTTTTACTGTGACTTGAAAATTAGCATTTTGATATTTTTGATATTGATTCTAATAATATTACCTTATGTGTTTTATATATGGTAAATTGTCGGGTTGTTTTAAGTCTTTGTTGTCCTCCTGGTATGAAATCCATGCTTATTTAGAGTCAGCTTCAAGCCTGTCCTTAATGCTGAACCATCGCAGGCCAACTTCAACCGCTTGATCAATAATAATGTTTATCCTTCTTAAAAGAATTGAATAGCTTTTCAGCTTGCTGTGCAAAGGAGTAGTTAGACCAGAGAGTTTTGTCAGTACTTTCCTTTTGCCTGGCTTACTTATCTTTGTAGACTGTGTGTACAATAGGAATTAAGGGATAGTGCATGTTACTGGTCAGATGTATTTTCTTGGGGATAATGTTGAGAGCAAGAATGTGATTCATACTGTCCCACAACCTTGCTATGCACCCTTGCTATTCACTTAGGAGTTTGAAAGTAGTACTGTTTTTATGGATTAATGCTGCAGAATTTTATCTCGGAGGTTTTGAATGGTTAAACATGGTTTGATGCTCTCTTTTTCAGACACACACGCACACACACACACACGCGCACGCACATGTAGGGTAAACATATCCTTATGGGGACCGCTCATTCATTTCAATGGGAAAAATGCTAATGCTAACT
>JAODJU010000119.1:27375107-27404590 GCA_026776725.1 Gnathonemus echidnorhynchus | reverse complement strand
AGCAGTCACCGATTTTTATAAAATAGAGTTTTCCCTTATGGGGACCAGGAAACCAGTCCCCATAAGGGAAAAAAGACGGATATTTATCACGTTATGGGGACATTGTGTCCCCATAAGGATAGGTAAACCCGCTCGCACATACGCACACACACACACACACACACACACACACACACTCAGTTGAGAGCAACGCAGAGGCAGCTGAGAGGGAAAATGGAGCCCACAGTCATTATCTTGTGAACACCCCAATCTGCCATGTAAACATTCCGTCGATCTTTTTTGCAAACTTCCCAGGGCCATTGCACAGATCACTGGTCCTAAAAGTGTGGGGCGCAAGACGATTTTCTGAATATTTTATAATAAAGTTCGTATCAATGTATTTTTGTCGCTAGGCTCCTCCTTGGGCATATCTTATTGGTAGCAGTCTTATAGCCACTCGGAAAATTTATTGTGGGAAAACTTAATTAAGTTTCTTTCTTACAGAGGAGGGGAGAGTGTGGTAGGTACCTTTTAATAATATTTTCTTTAGACTGTGATATTTTTGATTGGCAAAATTAATCGTGGGTGACCTCGGCTTGGCTAAATTTATCATGGAGCAATTGAGCCATGTCATTTCACGCTAGCCCAGTCCAACCCAGTCCAGTCCACTCAAAGTCAGTAGTGACACATGAAAGAACAGGCATGGATCTGGTGAATCTAATTACATTAAGACAAGTCGCATAAAGTGCTCCAGGGTTGCTGGATAAATGGCTTTACCATGCACTTGGACCCCATGAATATTTGAGCAATTGGATGGGCCACTCGCCATCCTCAGAGTGTGGATGATTCATTCTCACTGCCATCATGCATTTTTGATAACCCTCTGGGCCCAGGTGGGCTTCTTGTCATACTGAGTTATGAGTAAATGTACAAAGGCTCATCCTAAAATCAATTTCTCCCCTGATGGTAAGGAAAGCTTTTTTTCAAGGACTGCTGTGAAATGGTGGTTCAGCGGTTAGCACTCCTAGGACCTGGGTTCGAACCTCATGGCTTGATGTATGTGGAGTTTGTGTGCTCCCCCGTGTCATTGTGGGGTTTCCTCCCACAGTCCAAAAACACGCTGAGGTTAATTGGAGTTATGAAATTGCCCATAGGTGTGCATGCATGTGTGAATGTGTGAGTGTGCCCTGCGATGTGTTGGTGGCCCATCCTGGGTTATGTATATATAGAATATTCCCTTTGTGTCTTCCTGGAAAGGTGTCAACAGGTTGAATTTGACACATCTAGATGTCTTCATTTATTTATGCAACAAGACTTGCAGCTGAGTTTTTCTTAGGTTATTCACATCCCATCTCTTCCTTTGTAAGGTTATTTGTTTGTCATTATTGTTTCTTGTGTAGATAGCCAGTTGACGCAAGTCCTTTAAGCTTTGTTTTATAGATATTGACTCATACGTTGATTATTCATTCGATTGTGGAGGCCGTCACATGTTTCTTTGGATAAAGATCAACACATAGCAAATAAACCAATAAGGATCAGTCTTTCTATGTAATGTTGGCTTTGAGATCTTTCAGAAATGCTTTTTTAAAGCAACATTAATACATCCTCTGATTATCCTTTCAGAATGTATATAATAGGTGGCTTTGACAAGAATTCCTAATGTCTGTGCCATGAACAGCAAATAACTTTTTGTTGTTTGTTAGTGTCTTATGTTGTGCTCTGAGGATTTGAAGCTAACAATCTGATGTTTATGTAATAATAAAATCTGGAAACCTCACTTGTATTTCATGATCAAAGGTACTTATACACCTGATGTTCTTAAAATCAAGAGATGTTTTTATACTAAATGGGGTGAAAAGACATTTTTAAATACATATGAATGTGTTCATTCGTAGTGACCATTCCACACACCCATAATGCTCTAATTTAGGGGTCAGTTTACATGCGCACTAAGAAAATCGAATTGTTGTGTTAGTCCAACTAAAACCGGACTTTTAAAGTACATGTAAACATGTTAGTCCAACTGAAATTGTACTAAATTGAATTTTGTAGTGCAAGTCGGAATGACACCCAGATAATACGAGTGTGAATAATCAGACTGAAACTGGCCTATGCATTCTGCACATGCTCCACAGTCCCCCCCCCCGTATGAAATGTACAGCACTGTAAAGCTCTCCAATTCACCGCTCAACTAAAGGGTGCTTTTCCACCACATCAAGTACTTTAGGTACTTCAATAAGGTACCAAAAGTATGGTACTTCCAAGGTGTGGGTGTTCCACTGGTGTAAAAACTGGTACTGTCACCGAATAACATCACAACATGAGGCGTGGTATTTCGTACTGAATTCAGAAAATGGCTGTAGTAGACTGGACAACGTGCAACGTTAACATTGCATATCATGCACATCCAGTTATCTTCTAGATTAAGATCAGGTTTTTTCTTACATTTTGGATATTATAGCACAGGGAGTATACTGTAAGTCTCACAAAAACATTTTTACTTTGTCATAGGAAAAAAAACCTAGCAAGTTTTGCAATTTTAATGATTATTCCATTTCAAGATTATCTAGTATATGTTTAAAAAGCAGTTTAAAGTTTACCCCCGCTGCCTTTGCATGAGCACTGCATGTGTTCTCCAAGACGATCATAATCATTTTCATCCTTGCTGCTTAAATCACTCCTAGATGGGTTTGTGAGAGATTTATTTTGAACTCCTTTTTCATTTCATAAATACCCCAATATGTATTACAACAAAATCTGGTCCAGCCGTACTGCATACAAGCTGCAGATGTATGCTATGGACTTCAGAAGCTTTTTAGAGTCACCTGAGTGCCTGACAAGACATTATATGTGGACTCCAGACCAGACCGGAGTACCACAACTCTGGCATTTGGGTTTTTTCCATATTTTGGAAGGGAAAATACCAAAGACATGTTTAATATCCCTTTATGTTCTTCAGGCTGTCGTATGAATAGATCCATAACTGACAATCTGAAATATAGTTTAAATATAGTCACCTAAGCCCTGCCCAGCCAAATGGATTAGAGTAGCTTGTGCTCTAGAATCGCAGTGGCATGCATAACTATTATGGACATCTGGTTAAATGTATTCTCGAGATGACTGTGGTACAGATTATTTTTGGTCTGCTCAGATTCAGTATTCACTGATCCAGGCAGCATTCAGCATATATTTTTGTCTAAAGAGCTGTTGGGTTTGTGTCTGTTGCTGATAAAATAATGGCAGGGGGAATGGAGAAATGATGTACACATCTGTTTGTTTATATTAGAGTGGATGTGTTGAAGACTGGCACATGTGAGAGAAGGTGATGTTCAGGTAAAAAAAAGACCTTCTGAACCTCAGAAGTTGTCAGCGGAGTCTCACCTACTGCTCAGAGTAGGTCAATGTAGGCCGTAGGGATTCTTAGGAAGATAAAATGTTATCCTGGCAATTAAAGCGATATCTCGGCTTGGCATAGCACATCTTCCTACTTTCCAAAAGGCTTAAAATAAAGGAAGGTAGTGTTCTGTAGTGGTTATGATTCCCTGAACAAGGTGATTAGCAGAACAAGGTACACTGTGGCACCTGATGTCAAGAGCAGTTGGTGAGAAATGATTTCAGGAAGTTTTTGGGTGACAAAGAATGTTCAGCCATTCTCACAACATTTTTGTTGATTATCTATGAATGATGTTTCAGATTGAATTGGTTTTGCTTTGTGAGAAGTCTGAGGGACTGGTTTGAAGATAATTATTATGATTATTTTTGCAAATTTGCCATAGACTGTGTGGTATGCAGGCAACTGACTTTTTAAGTGCACTTATTATACTAAACTATTTTTAAGTGCACTTATACAGTTTATGTAAAAATATTTTGTTTTGTATGTCTTTTCTGAGTGTGTTAATTCTTTCTGTTGGTGTGTATAAAAGCCAGAGATTCTGGAAAACACTGACTGGAAACAGCCTAACAATTTTGTGCTTAATTGATAGCTTGATATGTTATGGAAAAGGTAATCTGTATATATATGGTAACCCATTAATTAATGAGTGCTCAAAAAAAAAAAACAAATAAAACAAACAAATAAAAGTGCCTTGGAGAAACAATATATCTCCGCAAATGGAGCATGTCTTGTTGTTTTCAAAAGCAGATCAAAGCTCCTCTTGGGGATGGATATTTTTTTCTGTTTCTCCTGATATGACAATCATGGCTCATTAATAACAGATTTAAAAATGTTGTGTTCTTTATAGTTTATTGGCAGTTCAGTCCAGTTCAGATGATAATTTTAAACATACTGAACCTTATGAGAGCAATCCAGGATGTTACATGTTTGCAGAAATTTTATAGTCTACTTAGTCCACCTCATTTTTGGTGTTGGATGATATGAATTATTAAAAATCTTTATAGTTTTAGTATATAGCATGCAAGCATTTAACCAGTTAATTGATACTTTGTGATAATTTTGCACTGGAAATTTAAATAATGAATAGTAATGTAAAAATGTTTTACTTATTTAGTTGAATCTTTTGTGTGTGACATTCGATTGCATGCATGGATCTTGTATCTGATTCTTGGATGTTGTTTTTTTTAAACCCATTTACTAAAATGAAAAATCTCCCCAAGTCCCTCAAACAGCTTGTATATTCTATATTCATTTGCTTGAGCCAATTCATCTTGTGCTGCTTCTGGAGACTTGACAGAACTGGAAGTGTTTGTTAAATGCCAGCTACAAAATTGAAGTTCTGTTGTTAGCCATTTATTCCCCTTTTGTGCACCCAGGGAAGCTTCATGTTACTGGATGCCCAAACATGAATATGTAAATGCTGCAGAATCTCTATCAATACCTGTCATGTGATAATGCATGCAGGATGCACCCCTTTATGCTGTATGCTGATATACCATAGATGGAGCAGGAACACTGGTTTACCAGCTGGACTACATGTTAAATTCAATAATACATGCATGCTTCTTTTGCGGGACCTGTTGTTTTTGTATGACAGTGGACAAAACTTTGTGTGTGGTAGAAGTTGGGCATTTGAACTTCGGGCCCAAGATTCCTGGCTCACATTTCATATTAGTTGGGGGAAAGAGTAGAAATAGTGTATGAAATATTGATCCACCCTGTTCTTTCTGTTATCCTGTATCCATAGTAAGAATATAATGCCACAAATGTTGGTTATAATTACTGATATCTTCTAATCTGTCACTGCACTGTAGCGAGATTAATCGCCTAGACCTCGGCCTGATCGTGGAAGTATGGAACAAGGGACTGATCTGGGACACCATGGTGGGTACAGCTTGGATCCCCCTGAAGAGCATCCGTCAGTCAGACGAGGTAAGGGACCACTGATACCTGCGACTGCAGTTTTTATGCATCCAGTCAGCTAGTGGTAGGTACCTAGAAGTAGGCACCTTGCAAACAAATTAGTGAAAGATGTTTGCAAATTATTTGGAAAATATGCTTTGGGAGTATATATAGCTGTGGTCTGTGAGTGATGCTGGGGGGGTTAAGCCCTTATTATACAGATATGGAATGACACATCACTGAGATTTGCATGAAACCTTTAATATTACTCTTAATACATAACTGCCCCCTTCTATTCTTTACTGTTATTTCTCCATCTTTTGTCACATCTGATGTGTGTTTCTCTTTTTGCACTTATGGTTGTGCCTTTGTATATTTGCCAGGTTTCGTATGAAGTACAGAAAAGCATGGAATTTGATTTTGGTATTTTCCAAGTCTGAATAACTGGAATAAAGAAAGGAAAGGGTGGAAATATTTTGGTGTGTCCAGGCTATTGCAACAAATTGGTCTGCTATGTATTCTAAAAAAATATATATATAATCTACTTTTTCTTTTTGATGATGGAATTTTAAAATGGAAAGTATGTGGGAGCCCTGATCTGCTTCATCTCTAACCTCTTGTCACATCTCTAGCTCCTTGCCTTTCACTGCCTCAGTCTGACTCTCCATCTCTGTCACAGCCTGTCACATCCTGCCTCTCTTTTCTTTGGGTTTTTCTTTTTGTTCGTTCTTTTAGGAGGGCCCCGGTGAATGGACCTTTCTCGATTCTGAGGTGCTAATGAAGGCAGATGAGATCTATGGCACCAAGAACCCCACCCCCCATCGCCTTCTGCTGGACTCGCACTTTGAGTTACCATTCGGTATGTGTGCTTCCCTTGCTCTGAATCAAATGAGCCCCCACAATATATAGCAATGACTTATGGTATGGTATGTTTTTGATCCCAATAAATTCATGAGTCTTGCTGTGGTAATATAATGCTTGCTTCTCTGTTTTGTATTGGTTGGTAATATTGTTCGGAATCCAGTTTCCCATTACATTCTGAGTGAACAGACATCTGCTGTCAGATTATAGACAATAAATGAGTCTTTGACTCACCCATTATGTTACACCAACATAATTTGTATTTATTGTAATAGTGTCAATTGAATGCACCTTGGTCGAGTAGATTGGACCCCTCACCAGGGGCAAGGCCAGAAATTCTAGGCCCCCTGATGAAATATCATCCACTAGGGTTGCCACTTGTAATCTGAAGGAATATGGGTCCCCCATGGTAGATGGAATTTGCCAAGTGGAGGTATTATGTTGCCCAAACATAAATTATAGTTTTTGTTTACAAGGGTCCCTATAAATTACTATGCCCCCTGAATCTGCCTGGGTGTCCCTGCCCCTCCAACACCCCAACACCTGCCCTTTAATATATAGAGTGATGTTCTAAGATGCAATGATGAGTCGGGGCCCAGCCTGTCATCTATTACAGACACGTTGTATTGTTTTAATATGCCCATTGACAGATCCCTGTGAACGTGGGTGCAGATTCTGGTGCTCGCCATTGAAAGGTTACACTTCCTGGAAAGGCTTTTTGGTTCAATGACTCTGGCTGCTTTGACTGCATGTTATTGAAGTCATTCATTCAGCCTAATGTTTCATCTTTACCCCTTTGAAGTTCCTGCCCCCTCGTTCTGCTCTGTTTTCTAGACCAGAGTAGTGTACAATAGGAAGTGTTTGTAAGCAAATGATTTTATAGCTTTTAAATAGAAACACAATTGTATTCTAGTCTAATACTTATTTACTAGCTGGGTTGACTTGTCTTGCATAGTTTCTGTTTCCTTGAGGAGGCCTGTAATTGTTATGCTAATGATTGTCCAGTGATGCAGGTGAATTGAATAGAAAATGGATGGATATGTTTATTATGGGTGAAAAGACACATCGATGCATTGTGATGGATTGATTATTAAGTGCGCAATTCAGCTGCATCGATCTATAACGTCAGAATTGATTTTTCCTTAATCTTCCTTAAAGGTAAAGATACACCTACCGCTGGTTGTGCACTTTTGTATTCACATGCTAAATGTAGACAAACAAGGTATCAGCTGCAGGATGCAAATTTTCCAAACAAAAGATGACAGGGGGAGATTCATGAAAATTCATGAAGGAATATTAATTATATACTTACTGTACAGCTGGATCAGCTGACTGCATTATGTTCTTTGGGCTATAATACTTTATGGTATTATAAAACTGTTTTGTAGTGCAGAACAGTCTCTCTAGTGGTTAAGAATCTGCACAGTGATGCTTTTGTAGCGTGAAAAAGTTGTTCTTTTTTGCTAACTACAACAGCAGTGATCAAGACTCTGAGGAAGCTAACTAGCTAGCTAATTAAACAGTAGTGTTAGCCTTAGAGATGCACGACATATTGGTTAACATACCAGTATCGACCAAGATTTGTTAAAAATCGTGATACCGACATTGGTCCATTGGCCGATATTGCAGGCAGATATTTATTTTACCTTAATGTTCAAAGTTAGCAGCACCAGATCTAAAGACACAACTGCTAAACTACTAATCAAATAATTGACACATTGAATCGAATCGTGATAGGAAAAGATTTATGATGCATTGAATCATTCCCTCAATCATAATGGAATTGGTTTGTGGCCAGCGATTTACAACCCTAATGTTTATACAAATTCTTCTAGTTGGAAACTCTTATGCCTTTTAACTAAATGAAAACATGACTGTGACTTAGAACAGAAAATGTTTTTTTTTTTTTTTATATAAGATTCTACAGGAGTCTTAAGTAAGACACGTTCTTATGGAAGTGAATATATAATCCTTTCAGCTGTCCTCCAACCACTTGTCTAGTATAGAGGGGAGAATGTGTATGGAAGGTACCAGTTTGGGATGGAAAAATACCAGTCTCTGTTTTCTCTGGTCTCCAGATATACCGGAAGACGAGGCTCGGTACTGGACTTGCAAATTGGAACAAATCAACACCATGCGGATACATGAGGTATGTATGGTGTTTTGTGAAGGACATGTTCTTTCTTTCTTTCTTTCTTTCTTTCTTTGTCGTCTGAAAAGAACACTGCTGACGTATTATGATTTTATCTATTTTCAAAGGACATTATACACTGAATAAGCAGATTTTATTAAATGTAATTCAATTTAAATTGACTTGTTTGTTAAATAATATTTGACACTTTTTTTAACCAAAATATGATGCTTTACTTGCTTAGGATGTTATTGGCTCTTTGATGATATGGCGGCCTTGACAGAGATGAGAATATCCGATTGTTGTGTTTGTCAGCTTGCTTTGTTACTCGTGTCAGGAGTTCCCGAGTGAGCCCGGTTTTGTAGGTATGGTAACACCTGTATGTGCATGATTTCGATGAAATGCCTTTGCTGTGCACAGCTGAGATCAACAAGTGCTTCTGACTGCATGATAAATGAAGCTGATAATTTGAAGTGAACTTGAAGTGAATACAGATATTCAGGGCAAGTTGATAATGATGTCATTTATAACATTGCTTTCTGACTCCCACCATTTTTCTTTAAGGACCCCCTGCAAGATGAAGTTCAAAGAAGACCACTGCCGTCGGCTGCCTCACAGTGCTGTGAGTTTCAGTAATAACCTCTTGTAGACAGGTTCTGATGAACAATGACAAAATAGAAACCACAGACATCATAGAAATAGCCCTGAGGGATTTTTTTGGATTTCATATGGAATAACTTGCAATAATAAAGTGCTGATAATTGAAAGACAATTAACAGAATAATAATTATGAACCCCTGAACTTTCTTAGTGAATCATTTTTCTGTGAAAATGTCACGTACGCTACATATTTTATATCCTTCTCCAAAATATACTCCATTTTTTAATGTTCATGTTTTTATTGCATGTTTGCGTATTTTTTATTTACTTATTTGTGTCATTTAACCTTTATTTTCCCAGTCATTAAGAACAATTTCTTATTTACATTGACAGCCTGGCAAAAGAACTTATTCTTTTTCAGTGTTGAAAGAGTAATTATATATTGTGTGCCTTAAGCTGGGAGAGGTGTGTGCTTCAGCAGGTTAGGAAGCTGTGCCCATGATGGGAAGGTTGCTGGTTCAAATCCCATGGCTCACAGAGTGATGTCACCATTGGGCTCCTGAGGAAGGCCCTTAATTTCCCAGTGTCTCCAGGGACTGGCAGACCCTGCATCTAAAAGTTGTATGTCAATTTGGATAAAAGCATCTGATAAATAAATATAATTTGTACATATGAGGTATACTGTAAAAATGTAAACTGTCAGCTCATGGAAGTGCACAGAAACAAGCTTCCTTCACTGTTATTTACAATCCATACTCATACTCTGTTTAGAAAAATATCCCTATTCTAGTTTCTAGTATGATGTCAGTGAGCCAAGAGCTGGAGCATCAAGACTGTCCATACCCACAAATTTACATTGGGTCGGGCTATACTTGGATCCTCTAGCCACTTGAATGAAGTGTAAGAGTATGTAATAAACAGCAAGTGGGACGTAATAGGTGCCTTTTTAAAATCAGGTATATTGTGTAGAGGCTTATGGTGATTTTGCCACTAGATGGGGATATTTATCTAGTCTTTACACAGAATGTACACAGAAGTTCTCATACTCCCCTTTACCAGAACTTTCACTATGTATTACCTAGATTTAACAGTGTCTTTACATTTTGTATTATTATTTAAAATAATTAAAACATCAAGAATAGTAGTTAAGTAAAAAATGTAGTTCAACTTGCATTTTTTTATTTGCCAGCAGGTTAGTGTGCAGTTTTTTGGACTTGTATACTGAAATGACTCGCCTTAGAGATGGTGAGCTTAATTTCCAGCCCTGCTTATCTTAGCTGTGAAGTCAACGGAAGTCAACATCTGACCTCTCTTAGACTTTCTCAGACAGGTCCTGTGATGATTTCCCTTTTTGTTAAAGTAATTTTGGTTACCTTAATGCACTTCACCCTCTTAGGTGTTTTGATGATTACTACCTCATATCCAGATCAGGAGGAACATGACAGAATGTGCCCAAGCAAACACATCTTTGTGAATAGGAATGATATTGTTTGTGACAGTGGCCTAGCAGGACCTCAGAGTTTTAAAAATGAATCTTGTGTAATGAGTGGTTATATATTGTCTGTGGTTATTGTGTTCAATTGTTGCATTTATTGGTGCTTTGGTGCTTTGGGTTTGTTATTTTTTCTGAAAATAGAATGCTGACGGTTACTTAGAATGTTTCCATTTGCTGCATGTTATTTTATAAAGCGATTACAAACAACTGTTTGCATATTGCACTCTTTTTCAAATCTACATACTTTTCAAACATACTTGTTTAGCTTTCTATATAGTTTCTATACTGAAATCTTCCCTAAGCCTGTTTTTCATCCCTACTCCATTTATTTTCTTCTGCTGTCATTTGCATCCTTAGGCATCTTTTTTGGATGGGGCGATTCTCAGAGTATGTAGCTCTTTCTGATTAACACCTATTTCGTCATAAGCCCCCTCTGGCTATCCTTGGTGCTCAATGCATGCTTTCTGCCTTATGCAGATATGTCCTGCATCCAGGGAGGATATTCATGCACTGGATGAGTCCTTCCTAACCATTTTTCCATAGTCCTCTACCATCTTTCTTTGCCCTTTTCACACAAACTGGTATCATCTGCATCATTCTTTCCCTGTATCCTGCCTAGAAACCTGTCTTCCTCTGAAGGGCAGGAGTCCAGCACTCATTCGTTTCATCCTTGCCCAGCTAAACGGTGTGTGGCTGGATATTTTTATCACCCTGCCACACTTGGCAATTTGCAGACTTTCTCACTGGTGGTTCTATAAGCAATAGACCAGTGAATCCTTACCCAGTCCTTAGGGAGACCCAGACAGTCCACATTTTTGCTTCCTCCCAATTTCCAATTCAATTCAATTTAATTCAATTTTACTCGTACAGCACATTTTCACAACATTGTGTCAAAGCACTGTACAATATCCCTGTCCAAAGCCACCAGAGAGTAAGCCAGAGGCGACAGTGACAAGGAAAAACTCCCTAGTAGGAAGAAACCTTGGGAGGAACCAGACTCAAAGGGGGAGCCCAGCAGAGGAAGTCAAATGAGCAAGATAAATACCACATGTGTACTAGGTATTTGGTGTTCTTGATTGTTTGGTCCAGGCATAGGTGGTTCTAGACCCTATTTATTGGATCTTCAGGCACCTTACGTTCTTTGTTTCAGCCCCCCTGAAAGATTATTTTACTAAATCCATTTACATGATCAATACCTTGGTAAATTACGTCAGAAAATTTAGATCAAAATGCAGTTTTGTGCCACAGACATGATATTTTTTTAAATCAAAACATTTTGTCATGGACACATTTGTCTGTGTATGGACATGGATATGATGATTACTCTTTTAGTGATTTGTCCCATACTCTCATACACACTTCATAGCCCCTTCCCTCAGCTTTGCTCATTTTGTTGTGGGTCTCATACTTCTTTGAAAGTAACAGCCTCACTAGGGGCTGAGCCTGCATTTACGGTCAAATCCTACAATTTCTCCTGGGTTAAGGTGTGCTGGTACCTGGGAGGGAGCAAAAACCCTCTGGGTCCCCGAGGACTGGGTTGACAAACACGGCTGTACATATACACGGTTTGCCTCAGGCAGCAGGGATAGAAGACAAATTGGCTTAATTAGGAATTTGTATATTTAAATGAGAGGTACTAACTTGAAGACCATGATGTGTTTATATTTCTTTTAGTTTTTCTTTGTAATTACTTGTATGCTCAGTAGTACAGACGCTTCTCTACTTACGAACAAGTTATGTTCTGAATGGCCGTTCGTAACTTGAAATGTGCGTAAGTCGTTATTCAACATTTTAAGGGTACTCAAATCTACATGCATAAGTAAGTATGATATAAAGTCAATATATGTTTTCTTATCCTAAAACACATTACTAATGATACATAAAACAAAAATGGATGATGGATGCACAGAATATCTCGCAATAAAAACGAAGTAAACTTTGATCTCAAGAGAGCATGTCTTATCGATACGAAAGCACAAAGAACAGGGATGCTGGGAGTTCGCACGCTACGCTGCTGTGCGGCGGGAGTAGCGGCCAGAAGTCGTACTACGCGGAATTGGTGTGCAGAAGAAAATTTGATGTGGACAGGAAACGGGAGCCCAACGAACACAATTTGGACTTACAGTCCTCTTTGTTCGTATGTCTGAAAGTTTGTAAGTTGAAAGTTTGCAAGTAGAGGAGCGGCTGTATTTGCTATTTTATAACGTAATGATATTACCTCAACTTAAAACTATGCAGGCCTTGGGTTATACAATTCCTACTCAGTTAATCCTTTGAAATATTGAAAGATTGAGAAAGGTTGCTGGCATATAAAGAATCTGTAACCTGGTGCATGCTATGGTGTAGGAAATTTGTTTTAGTAACTAACATTTCTACAATTTTTCAAGGAAAAGAAGATAAATTAAATTCAAACAACTGTGTATATTGTATGTTTTATATTATCATGAACGCCCCCCATTCAGTGTACGGTTCTTTCCATATCCATTTCCACTGCCTAAACCATGTGTTTTTATGGGGTAAGAATCCTCACATGTCTGTGCATGAATATTTGAACTACTGGCCGAATTGAGCATGCATACACACCCTGCACTTTCTCCTAGCCAGTACCTCATAGTACACTGACCCTAAAGTTGTAGGGATTGGTAAATTATGGAGCGAGAACGATGTTTTACATGTTCAACTTGAATGTTTGCTCATTTGTCTTTGTACGTGTGTTGTACTGTGTGTGCTGTTTGAGTAGTGTGTATGTGAAGTATTTTTGGATTTTATGAATTGTGTTGAGGGGAGATGCTTTTCTGTGTTTTTTTTTCATCCACACCAAAGTGTTGTCCTAAAACTGATAGTTTCAATGAATGTAAGGCCTTATTATTTATCTGAAATTATATCCCAGTTTTAACGTGTGGTATGAGATATGAATGTGTGTGTGCTTTTGTCTTTAGTTGTGGTTGTTTTTGTGGTTGCTTTTGTGTGCATTTGTTTCAGTGTGACATGTCTATTGTACATGTGTTACCTTGTGCACGATGTGCGTTGTTGAGTGTGAATCATACCTGGGCTTGTCCCTGAAGATAAAGACTGAAAACATTTTGGGTCAGGTATATTCTTATTTTTTTTTCTATTCTCTCTGACTGCTTATGGAAGTAATGCATCAGAATTTCATATTTACTTCGCTTGAGTCTGAAGAAAGCATGAATTAAGCATGTGGTACAGTGCTAATGAGTACACTGTTCTTTAGACATTTTTACATCCATTTGCAGAGTGCAAGTTGATTGTGTCCTTTATCTTATAGACCCTGGCCTTCAGCTATAACCTTCTTTCCAATGTCCAGTCATATTGGCAGCTGTTCAATGGAGTTATTGTGATTTTAATCCGTGATAAGTGCTTACAGTATTTACACATTAATAGCGGTACCGCTCTCCCTCCTGTCTCCACTTCTGTGTGTTGGAGCCTGTCTTGTTGTCCCACAGCCCTTGATGACCATGACAGTGCGGTGGATGACCGGGACAGTGACTACCGCAGTGAGACCAGCAGCAGCCTGCCTCCTCGATACCACAGCACAGCACAGCCCAATTCCTCCATGCACCAGTATCCCATGGGCTCTCTGCTGGCTCGGCAGGCTGAATCCCGGGAGTCGTGCACGGAATCCATGCAAAGCTATGATATGGATTGCAGGGAACCCCACGGCACCAGGTATGCACCAGGAGGATATGTGTGCACTCATGGCAGTGCTGCCCTCTCTGGAAGCTCACTGAAAGTGCATAAAACTTACATAATCGTTTTCATTATAATGTTTCATTTTAATTGAAAATACTTTTGATATTCGTAACTGAAGTTAATGTATTGGACTTGATTGCAAATTAAGGATGTCACCTTTATTTGCGGCTTGGTATGAAATTCAGTTCTACATAGATAGAAAAAAGGATTATGGTTTGTGTCTTTTTGTGTTTGTGTATTTTTAGGAATATTGTAGTAAGTGGAAGTATTTGTCTTGTCCATGTGACAGGATGTGAAGAGGCAGGAATGCAACTTCCCCCCCCTCTGCATCACTTTAGCATTTTCTACTTTAATAATACTGTACTAGAAAATTAGCTGGTAACAAATGTGCTTTGGAGTTCCCTTTCGGTTCCTGCATTGTAGAGATCTTCATTTTCTTCTTTACTTTCTTGCTCTTATACATCAGTGTTTTTATAATTCTATACTGTAATGTATCATGAATGCATATATATATAAGGGGTTTACATGCATTATGGTTTTATGTGCTTAGGTGGATTGAAAATAAATTCACAGATCATGGTGATAAAATGAAATAGGCTGACCTACTAATGCATGCAGTGGCTTATTTGTCTTCTGCTAGTATAAAAGTGAGTTGGGCAAGTGATAATTACATAATAAGTAAAGTATAAATAAATAAAATAGATGCAAATATTATTAATTTAACATTGGAATGTCATTACTGGTTTGTATTTCTGTCGTGTAATATCATAAAGATGTTTTTTGCATGTTACCAGTTTTATACATCCGTTTGCATGTTGCTTATTTGCAAAATATCTCATTTTGCTGTGAATCACTTTTATTGTTTGCTTTTTTCTTTCTTTGTTTTTTTTTTCTTTTTTCACCCTCTTTACTTACTCATAGAACTCCAAACAGTAGAGGTAGGGTCAGGATTATTCCTGTGGATACTGGGATGGGTGTAGAAGATTGGGAGAGTAAATACCAAGTACAAAGGATGAATGACCAACTGAAAAAAGAGGAGCAACAATGTGCTGATTGGTGCAATAGCAGCACAGTCAACATGACTGGAGCTATAGGGGGGAACACCTACAGTAGCCCAGAGCATATCTCCTACCTTGAGGATTATGGCACCTTTAATAAATGCCATAAAAAGAGACTGCAAGATCATAATTTGAAAGCCCACGGGGATGCAGGAAGATATGACTCTTTTCTCACTGACTTCTCCATTCCTCACTCTGCTCAGAGTCTGCAACAAAAAAGAGTAGAGCAAATGCTATGGCAAGTGGCTGAAATGGGGGAGGAGCACATGATGCGGCCATATAAAAAGAGTCTCCATAAGACCAAAATGAGGGAGAGGAATAATTTGGAAGACACTCTGGAAAGTTTTGAGGCATCTCAAGAAGGAAAAGCGAGGATGACCGAATATGACTCTGAGGACTTGGATGAGCTGCAGAATTCTTGGGGATCTGAAGAGGATCTTGAAGAGATTGCTTCTTTAGCAGAAGCTATCTGTTCAGAAAATGGAAAATACTATAGCTTGAACCAGTACACCGTCCTCCATAAAAATTGTGCTGATAAGCTACAAGTTTATCATGAAAAGAAAGTTAATGGGAAAATCAGAGGATGGGCCCCTGAGATCATACTCTCTCCTGTAGAAGAACCAAGTGATGAGTATGTTGACCCCATGGATGAGCTGCAGTGTCTAGTGGACACTGTGTCTGAGTACCTAGCAGAGAAAGAGGAAGAGATCAGCAGATATGGATCTCTGCCAAAGTCAACAAAATTGAGGAAGTCATCAGAAGCGAACACAAAAAGTAACTCTGAAGACCAGAATGAGGCATCTGAAAAGGCTAACGATCTCATTCCTACTGTAATGAAACCAAAAAAAGCTGATATGTCAAATGAGGAAGGTCTAGCCGGGGTAAAGAATGCTGTAAGCTCCTTGTTTAACTCCATCTCTGAAAAGGTTAGCTCTGGTTCTAAACCTTTTTCTGTGGAAAAGGTGGCAGCTGATGAAGCACCTGAGACTGGAGTTCCAATTTCCACTGAATCTGGTATCTCCAAGATTTTTTCGTTTATTCCTAAGCCCACCACCACAACGCCAGTTGCTGTTGTTTCCCCTGCCCAAGAGCCTGCACCCAGTAGGAGGTTTTCCTTACAGTCCCTGTTGCCTTTTCAGTCATTGGATACAAAAGAAACTGCACATGATGGCAACCAAAACACAAGACCAGATAGTGAAACTTCTCAAGAGGACCACACTGATAAAGGCCTGCAGTTCACTACAAACCAGTCATTGTCTGCTGTCAGCTCCATACTTGAGAAGATAAGTTCCTTAAAGCTCTTCTCAGATGATGATATATCAAAATCTTCTGAGGAAAACAAACTTCATGGACTGAGCGACTCTAAAGAAAATTCTGTCAATACTATTACCATAAAAGATAGTTCTCAAGATATGCAGCATCTGGATTCATTTGAGGTACTACACAATGAAAGAAGATATCAGAAAAGAAGCAGTGGTTCTGATCTCCTGCATGGAAAAGAAATGGACGAAAAGGCAGAGGTTAAGAAAATTACCCAAGAATGTCAATCTCAAGTGGAAAGACAACCCATCACCCAAGAGGAAAATGGGTTCTTTAGCTCTTTGAAGAAACCATTCAGCTCATTTATTGCATTAAGTTCTTCTGAAGTCTCCCAAAGTCAAATTTCACCAGCATTCTCACTGTTTTCAACAGATGACGTTAGAGTACCCTCACAAAAATTAGATGAAATAACGTGTTCAAGGCAGCTGAAATTTCCCTGTAACAATGATGTAAGCAGCTCCAAAAGTGTCTTTCAAGATCAGGAACAAATAGAAAGTAATATCCCTGAAACCATTAGGAAAACACACTTAATGGATTCTGATGCTCCTAAAGCACATTCTGCTTTTCCAGAAAGACAGTCTAAGGGTAATCCCGAGACATCTTGGTTTTCTACCCTCTTTAAGATAAACTCTAATGAGAATATGAATGTTCTGCAAGGACGACAGCAAAGTCAGTCACAGGATGCTCACACTGTTTTTAATTCAACCCCTCAAACGCAAAACATTCTTTGTGATCAGCAGCAGCATTTACCCTCAACCGGAGATCCACACAATGTGAAAGCTGATGACAAAATTACGTCAAAAGTTAATGAACAAATGCCTCGAGCTCAGCCACAGGGTTTAATATCTGGCCTTTTAAATATTACTTCATCAAACAGTCAGTCTCGGCCGGGAGGACTGCTATCAGGGCTTTTCAAATTAGGCTCCTCTGATAAAAACGAAAAACAACAAATACAAATGAACAGTTGGCCAGTTGAGAGCATAAATCAACACAATACAAGTGGCCAAAATCAAAATTCATCCCAGGAAGGTGCAACGCATTCTGAGAATGTATCAGGGAAAAACCACACAGAACCACTGCAATGCAAAGTACCACCATGTTGTAACAGATCATCTCAATCAAGGCATCAAACACAACAAACTAAGATTTCGGATTTATCAGACCATAACAAACTTCCCTCACAGCAAACTGCGGCACATCCTTTTCAACCAGGTGTTCTCTCTGGGTCCTTCAGATTTGCTTCTTCAAATAATGTGTCTTCAAATGATCAGACACCCATAATGCAACAGCAGTCAGGACCACTAGGTTCCCATATTTTAGAGCAGAGCAACAGTAATAATCTCCAAAGTCAAAATCAAGCCTGTCAACCTCTAAATATAACATTTCCAAACCACCAGCATGAAAACTGTTCCCAGACCCCAGGTCAAAGTGGTAATCTGTCTCAGCAGCCAGTACATCAAGAAGGCCACCTTTTTAGTCAGTTAAAATTAGTTGCCTTAGATGATGAATCTAATGACCCAAATCCAACTCAACAGCAGACAGAACCAGTCCAAGATATTCCAAGTCAGCAACAAGAAAATGGGCCAAATATTGCTCAGTCACAAAATACAATGCCCCCTTCATCAGATGGGCTGCTGTCTGGTCTGTGTCACATTTCAGAAAATGTGTCTGTGTCACAGCAGTCACAGCCCTTCTTCAGTCAGTTTACCCGGCAACAGAAAGGTGGGCTAAATACGTTTTATGATAATCAGAAGTCACTTAAAGAGACACTTAGTCAGTCAGGTAGATTTCTATCTGGGCTGCTTAAGTTTCCCTCTTCAAACAATGGAACGGTATCTCAGCACTCCACAATACAGGGGCAACAAATTCACTCTGTTGATCAGTTAATTCAGTTGCAAGCTAATGGACAGAATATATCAGTGCAACAACTAAATGTTCAGACTGAAGGCACATCCCCACAAGTCAGTCAGTCAAGGGGTCTGGTTTCTAATCTTTTTAAAATAGGCTCTGTGGAGAATGTATCCCCACAACAAGAGATACCATCAAAAAACCTGACAAGTCAACCACAAGCAAAATCACCAGATGTGATAAGGAAAAATCTGAATTCCCCTCTTCTATTGGCTCCATCAAACAAAACAAATAGCTTGTCTGGAATGTTTAGCAAGTTAACCAGATCTTCTGAGGAAGTGTTAGCAAATAATACTCCTGCAGACCAAGTGAAATATCAAGGGAATCCAGACAGTCTTATAAGACGAAGGATTCAAGGATCCCAAACTTGTGTGCAGCAACATCTTTCTGAGACAGTGAAAAAAACATCTTTAAAACAAGGGTTTTTCTCTGGGCTCTTCAATCAAACTTCACATGAAAATAACAGCTCCTGTGAAACAGAAAAATTATTGTCAAATACAGAAGATGGGTTTAGTAATAGAAGTCCTTCAGAATGTGAAAACACGAGAAAAGACTTTGATTGCATAACACTTGAGCAAAATATGGAGAATGTTCAGAACATGTCCGTGTTCTCTAATACAGAATGTTTGGATTTAAGGACGTCTGCCTGTTCTGCCGCATCCCAAAATAGTCTGGCATTTTATTCAACAAATCGTTCTGACTGTTTAACACAGCATCTTTACAGTCAGAATCCTAATCAAAGTCATCATGAGCAGGCATCTCATATTTCAGAAAATCTCGATACTTTTAGATACGGGTCTCCTTTGTCTGCTGCTGTCTCACCTCAACATTGTCTTCAAGAAGGTCACCCTTCAGGATATGGCTCACCTCTTCTGTGTAGTCCCTACAATGAATTTTTATCCTCTGAAAATCAAGAATTAAACCCTGTTACTGATTACGACCAGCAGTGGAACCAGGAACGTATGCAGTGGCAGATGCTCAATGAGTATGATAGTTCAGATACTCTTGCTAGCAGAGCTTACTGTATTTCTCAAGACAATATGGAATATATTCAGGCATCAGATAAGGCATCAATGGGAAAATATTCGCAGAGCGGTATCACTGCGGAACCTAATCACTACTTTACCTACACAAAAGTAAGGGAAGACACAAGAAGTGACCAAGATCAGGGTTGGTGCTACCAATCAGAAAATAGTATTTCATCTCAAAATGACGATAATGTAGGGAATAGCTTTGGCAATATCGAGGACCTATATTACTTGAGATGGGGCAAGATTGGGTATTACTATTCTGATTTTGAGACTGCACTTAACTTAAGCACAAAAAATACAAATGCCATGCTTGTTGGTCTGATTAGCAACTGGAATTCCTTCAGTGATAGTGCTTACAACTTAAATGGTGTCTCGTATCACCAGAGTGACTTTGAAAGGTGGCAGGCTAGGAGTCCTGAGCTAATGGGAGGATCTTTAAATTTCAGCAAATGTGAAGAAGTATGCAAATCCTTTTTTAATGGCAACTTCAAAGATACCACAGACTGCGTAATTGATTTGAGTTCTTCTGGTGGTTATGAAGATATTGATGATGATATACATCTTGATGAGTCAGAATGGTACCAGCAATGGCTCAGTCTATTAGAGCAGGGGATGTGGGGGCTGCTTGAAGATGGTAATCATGGATATTTTGTATTTAAGGATGAGACATACGTTTATGTTTTACTGACAGATGTTTCTGGCCAGTATGTATATATATTTACTCCTGAAGATGAATATTTGGAATGTGGACAGTTATCCGAACTGCCCAGTGCATGGTTGCAGAATGAAATGGTTATAGTTTGTGGTTTCAAAATTCCACTTTACAGTGAGGCTGAGCTTCTGTGGTTACCTGGGCAAAATCAAGGAGATGCTCTGCTAATTAATGCTCCTCTTGACCTTTCTGAAGTCTTCAACAAAGGGAATCAAATTACGGACCCGAATCTGGAACAGTTCTCCAGTTTATTTGAAGATTGTCTTTTTGCACAGAAAGATGAGCCTCTGGACTTCACTATGTATAGAATAAATAAAGTCAGAATGGACACTAGCCCACAATATCAGCAAGAACACACTTTACAGAATCCATATTTTGAAGCTTTTGATCCGGCAGTGCATGATATGAGTCCTATCTGGAATAGCGAGATGACAAAGGAGCTCCTTTCTCAAAAGGAATCTGTTTCACGCTCATCAGTGCCAATCTCTGAATCCTCTTCACACGACATTTGTAATTATAGTTTCCTTTCTCGACAGAGGTGTTGCTCAAATGAGATAAAAGTAAGACATATTGATGATGTATCAGAAGATGAATGGAGAAGAAAAATGCCTCCTGTAAAAGAGAGACAAAGTAAGCCAGCGAAGAGAATTTTTTCCTTTGTCTCAGATTTTAAAGATCTAATTAATTCATCTTCAGAATCAGAATTGAGAAAAAATGCTACTCCCTTCAAGTCAACTACAATGACAAGTCCATCTAGCACTTCCACAAAGCTTGTTAGACCTTGTGAAGATGCTGCACACTTTGAGAAATCTGAACAGGTTTGGGAGGTTACATCTGAGGATCAGCAGGCAAAAAATGTTTTGTCATCTGACTTGCAGTGTTTTAAGGCAGAGATTAGCAAGGATGACCCCCTTTTTTGTCAGACTCCAGAACATTCATCATTAAAACCAGCTTCAAAAAATGTTGCAGTCTTACCTTCTTCCACCACAACCAGATTAATGACTTTGGTTACTGATGGTTCAGTACATGATGAGTCAACAGTGTCCTCTGTGCTATCTAAGCAACCTAAGTTGACACGACAACGTACACAGTTTTCCACTGCAAATTTTCAAACAACTGTCAAGTCCAGCCAGTCGGATATGCTACCGAGTGAACAAGACACTCTTCATAAAAGCCCGGATAATAGTTTCTGCAAGCATGATGCTTCTATAAAGCTTACCCCAAAGTCAAATGCATCACAGGAAAGATCTTCAGCTAAATCCCAGGTCGGTTTCTTAAGTTTTTTAAAATCGGCAGTAGGGATGGAAGAGCCCAAACCAAATCCTCCAAACTCTTCAGAAACCACAGAAAAGTCTGCTGAGAGTGCAAAATTTAATAAGGAGAGCACAGGTTTTCCAAACATTTCTGGATCTATTGGCAATATGTTCAATGCAGGGCATCCACCATGTCAGCAGCGACCTTCAGAAACATCGCAGTCACAGCTAAAGAAAACTGCAGAACAACAACAGGAAGGATTCATTGGAAAAGGTGGTACAAATAAAAACCTAGAGTATGCTCAACAAGAAGCAGTACAAAATTTACAACATAAAGGACTTCATCAGCAGACTTCATACAAGTTTGGGGAAGATGCTGTTGAGGGCATTGCTGCACACCAACCTAACCAAACTCAGGAACCAGGAAAGAGGTCTGAGGTATTTCCACCGGACTCCAGTGTTGGTTCTCTTTTAAGCCAGCCAAAGACAGTAAGACAGGTTAAACCAGAGCCTCATTCTAAGCAGTCTGGTGGTTTATTTGGATTGTCTATGAGTAATTTGCTTTCTGGGTCTGCACCTAATAAAGATGAACCTCAAGGTAAAAGGTTATCATCAATGTTTGGTGTATCTGACTCTCAGCAGAATCAGACAGAGGCTAGATCTCTTCTTAGTGGATTTTTTTCTGGAGCTTCTTCAAATAGTGCTTCTACTAGTAAAGGCATATTTTCATTGTTTGCTGGATCTGGTCCACAACCTGCCCCAACTTCATCTACACCTGACACATCTTTGTCAGGTTCTGCTGCACCTAAAGACCCACCGGGCAAGAGTTTATTTTCAATGTTTTCTGGACCTAGTGCCCAGCAGGCTTCACCTCAAACTGGATCAATTCCTGGAGCAACTTCTGTTGGAACAGGAGACTTGACAGTTTTCGCAGAACCTGTTACTCAGTCTGTCTCCACACAGGATGTATTATCTCCTGAATCTATTCCATCAGAAATAACTGTATGCAAAGAAAAATCCATAAATGAAAACATGTTACTGGATGCCAACACATTCAGCACCCAGCCTTCTATAAACCAGAAAGAGTTCATCACAGAAGAGGCCTCCCTAAAAGATGCTTTTCTGGATGAGACACCCCATCCAACTTCAGTATCCACATCTAAAGAATCAAGTGTTCAACCACCTTCTTCCCAGACTGGGTCACGTTTTGCTGGAATTCTTCCTGGATCAACTCTACCTAAGGATATACCTGGCAAAGGGTTACTTTCCATGTTCAGTGGACCCATGCCACAGAATATTCATAACCAAAACAACTCTACAGCTAAAGACACACAAGGCAAAGGACTTTTTTCTTTATTCAATAGACCTAGTGTACAAGCTTCTGCCCAAAGTGGGTTACTTTTGCAAAATATTCTCCCTAAAGCTTCTGAGACCAAGGAGCCAATGGGAAAGAGTTTGTTTTCTATGTTTACTGGCCCTGATTCTAGTCAGACAGAAAGATTATCTAAACCACCTGAACCAGAAGGACTTCTTAGGCTTCCTTCACTCTTCTCTCTTCTTGGTGCCCCGGAGGACAATAAGCCTAAAGCTGGCGATTCTAGTGTCCTTAACACGCCTGTTATTAATGAAAAGAAACAAGATGCAAGTGGTAAGCTCCAGGAGGAACTGGGTACACAAAATAATAGCCTGCAAAGTGGCACAGTTTCCAGTGCATCTGATGTGTATTCATTTGCTACTCCTAAGCTAGAAACAGAACAGGGGGATGAAGTGGTTACTTTGTCACAAGCTCCATTTCAACATGACAATTTGTCTCCGCTTAAGGAGCCACGTTCTGATGTTTCCAGTGACAAAGTTGAAATTGATGAAGAAACAGCTTTAAGCACTGAAGCTGACATTTTTGCTTCATCTGAAAATGGATGTTCCACAGTAATTGACCATCATATTGTAGAAGAGACAAAGCCATCAGAAAAACAAAAACCTTCTGAGTCAGCTAATTTATCTGGCTTTGTGTCCAAGGTTTTCTCAGCAGCAATGGCTCCATCTATTCCTACAAGTAATTTCTTCTCATCTCCACAGTCTTCATTCTCTAAATCTTCCATTCCTACCAAATCTCAGTGTCAGCAGAAAAGTTCCTTCTTTAATCTACCGAATAGCCTTCCAATGGAATCATTAAAAAGTGATCTACTTGGCATTTTCAGAACAGCTGAACCACCTAAACCTTCAGAAGCTACACATCTGACCACACCTGACCCTTCTGTACAAAATGTGAAAAATATATTTGAGGTTCCAGTTATACCTTCAGCCGATGAAAAAGAACATTTTGTTGCATCTAGTACTACAGATTCAAGCATATCCCAACTAGACAATCAGGAAAAGAATTGTGTGAAACCAGTTGTCAATGTTTCAACAGAAATGAAACATGAACTATCATCTGTTAAGGATTCTGGAAAGTCCATTGATAATTGTGATCCATTAACTGTAGATAAAAATATATCACTTACAGGAACTGCACCTGAAGGTTGTCCATCTACTGAATTCCCTGAAATGGAGAAAGCTAGTTGTCATGAAACGGAATCTGTATACGATGAACCAGTTGTCATTATAGAGGATTCACTGGGAAAGGGGATGGAAGTCGAATCGGTTGAGAAAAGCCAGAAGCTTCCTCTAGCAGACACACAGAGGACAAATACAGATCCACCACCTACAAAGTTCATGTTTGATATGCCCAACTTATCTGCAAAATTTGGCTTCATGTCTGGCAGCAATGATTCTGGGAAATCTATCAGTTCTTTCTTTTCATCTCCTCCTTCTGTTCCCAAAGGCCTGCCTCAGATGCCGCAGGTTGAAGTTGGTGGCCTTCTTTCTGGGTTCAGAGCTTTTTCTGCTGGGCTTTTTCAGGAAGAAAAACCTGAGGGATTTTCAGCTACTTTAAAAGGATTTGGTTTCTTAGGACAGAAAGAGACACCTGACCCTTCTAAGCCACAGTCTGTCTCAGTCATCACGACTCAACCCAAAGCACACAATGAGAAACTTGCGGCAGCAGACACCCTAAGCAGAACCGATTCTAATGACCCCATTATGGAGGTACGACAACCTGGCAGTGATAGAACTATGGATATTAACCTGCGTGATGAAACCCAAGAAGAAGTTAAAACCTTAGACAATATTGAAATCCCTAAGCAAGGTCCTACAGATGGTGCAGACATCCCACAGGTACTAATTTCCTCACCTGTGCTAGAAGAGTTTTTGTCAGACAACATAAATGAGGTGGAGACCCTCTTTGAACCCATACCCTCTACAGAACTCAAATCAGGAGTCTTTCAAGATACCCACTTGAAGATGGATCACTTGAGTATAAAAAGGCCAGTACTTGCATAATAAATGGTCATCAAAGCACCATTTATGATGCACTCATGTTAACTTTTAGAAGTTATCCTTTTTGAAACAGTGCAACCCTAACCTCATAGATGTTGTCCTTGTCTGTCTGTATGTTTGTGTTTCTTCACCCTTATTTATTGTGTGGCTTATTTACTGTAATGTTCTGTCTGTATTTTTAAAAATAATTGTGACTGAGTCTAATTTATTGTTTATCAGTCATTTACAAATTAGATTGTAGATTTGAATGCTGTCTTTTTCACTTCAAGTGGCTCATAACAAACACATGTACCAAAAATAAGTCCTTTAAAATATTTGAGCCCAAGCAGTATATATAAAGAATTACTAAAATAAAATATGGTTTAATCTAAAGGACACGCTTCAAATTATTTGTCATATAAATAGGGCATGTGGAATCTCTATATAAGTCAGTTAAGTACAATTATCCAGATACAGGTAATCTGCGTTGTAATAGAACCAGTGGGTTATAAGTTATGGTGCATGATGGGATTCCACATTCACTGCAGTGTCAAGCTCTGCATTTTGTACATTATCAGCGTGGGCTTTTCTCCTGTCTCTGAAAAAATAATCAACCAACCAGCTATATAAATTTTCTTTTTGTTTTTAAACCCTTTTAAAAATTAACAAATGATAGTCCTCTATATACTAGACCTTTATTAAGACATAATACAATTGCTGTTGTACTAGCAATGCATTTTAATTACTATATATATTATACATTATAATTAGTCAATTTTAAATGTACTGAAGCTCAGTTTGTGAAAAAGGTCCTGGGTAGCAATCTTGGAGACTGCAGTTATTATACTGCCTTAGAGGATGCCATCTTGCTAAAATTGCTGTCCGGTTCTTTAATGTGTTCCTGGTAGGACTCAGTTTCTTGCCTTCTGACCTGACGTGTGGAGTAGGTGTTGTGTTATTGTGTGTCTGCCCATGATCTTGCTCTCATGTGTGCCGTGTCTCCCTGTCACAAAAGCCCTATGGACAGCAGCCACACTGGCTCCTCAGGAGACCTCAGCCAGGCCAGTTCCCAGCTCAGCGAGATGGGTCAGGACAGCGTGCCGCTTTCGGAAGCAGAGGAGCGCCGGGAACTGGACTCTCGCCACTGCTACCACAGCACAGCTAGCTACCGGGCTGCCAACGGCCACACTACCTGGGAGGACACGGAGGAGATCAGGACCAGGAAAAGCGAGAATGGCATTCTGCCAAAAGACAGAGCTTCCCCAGAGCAGATGCCAACAACCTTGGAGAAGAAGCCTGAGGATCCAGTTGCAAGGTGTGGAGATCTGGGTTAGAAATCAAAGTTCCATGATTGAAGTCAATCTCTAAATTTGTGTTATGAACATATATTTGACATCTCAGGTTTTAAAAACAGAAAAACTCACCTCATGATTCCAGTGCCCATTTCAGGTCTGAACTATAACTTATCTTTTCTCTGATTCAGTTTTCTGGCCGGTGAGCCTCTACCGTTCTCTCCATCAAGGCTACGCTGGCTGAGGGCCATCAACAAAGTCCGTGTTCAGCTTCAGGAGGTAAGGAACATCACTTCTTCTTCATCTTATTTTTTCTTCTTTCCTTTCTGGGTTGGTTGAGATTCATGTAAATTTTGCCAGAGCTTCTAGACCTTAATTCATAAACCGGGATCCATAACACTAAGAAAGGCGCTGATTGAATTGTAACAATTATTCAGATTGTTATTTCAAACCTGGTTGTCTTGCTTACTGGATTTGGCTAAAATGAAATAAAGTGTTTGATTAAATTTAGCATTCATTTGATGTATTCGTTCTTAGAAAAATGCTGTCGTGTGTTTATGTTCATCAGTTTTTAACATGTAGATTGTGTATATATACTGTACCCAGAAGACGTGGGCAGGGATAAAGATCTGCATTACTGAGACAATGGCCCAATAATTATTGTCAGAAGACTGGGTCAAGGAATCTCCAAAACAGTAAGGCTTGTGGGATGCTTGTAGTCAGCTGTACTGAGTACCTACTGTGAGTGGTCTGAAGAGAGAACAACCTAATCCACCAACAGTGTGTTGGGTGGCCAGGACTCGATGATGTGGGGTGTGAACGAAGGCCGTCCCATGAGTTATAAACCAATAGAAGGAAGATTCCATTTGCATTGCATTTTTGGAAAATGGTGGCACTTAATGGTGAAGGGTTTCTGGAAGACTCCTGTTTAATTTAACGTAAGTCTTTGGCTGTTAATCTGTGTGTACTTCTCAGTAAATGATTCTTCTGTCATCTTTGGCTGTTGTCTGCGAAACACTTCATTGTATGGTGATCACGCTATTGGCTTTCACATTTCCAGGTGATCCATCCAGTAATTCTAGAAATTTTATTGATTGAGGGGTGTGGGAGGAGTAAAGATTAGATGGGAGGAGGGGGGTGACAGGGCTGTCCGGGGAATACATTGTTGGTTTTTCCAACAGCCTCTTCTCTAGATCTTTCTTTATTATTCCAGCTTTGCAGCAGAAATGCCGTTATAAAGATGAACTTACCCCTTCAACATTTGCTTAACTCCAGTTGCACGTCCAAGTTAGAGAACAAGACATGAACACATATCGTTTTCATTTGGCTGACTACAGCTTGTCATCTGGCTTTTCTGTGCTAGTTCTGTGTAATTTTGATGTCTTATTTGTTTACAGTAAGTGACCAAACTGAATGGAAAATTGGCAAACATCCAATGTGAAAGTGTGAATTGTTTAATATTTATGGTGACCATGGTTGGCAGTGCTGGTACTAATTTCATAGTTTTTCCCTCTTTTTCCCATAAACTTTGAAATTGCTCTTAGCCCTTAGCTGTTTGTGTGCTGATGTTTCTGCAGGAAAGCTATGATACCTGCTGATCCATCTTACCCTTGGGTGGTAGTAGACTTTGATGTTGGTCATAAGCTTGTAGAAATGATTTGTGTATTAGCATGTGTTTGGCTGTTGGAAGTACCTGGGGGGCAACCGGTTTCTCATGGTACATTGGGCGTAATATCCTGGTGGCTCACAGAAGTACAAATTCCTCACGACTCCAGAGAGTAGCAGCAAAGTATAAAAAGTCATTCAGAAGTTTAAATGGACCAGCCATTTTGAACTGTCCATGTTTTTTTTTTTATGGCATTTTCATGTTTAGATCTTCATTGTTTCTAAAGCATAATGCATTCCCATACCTGCCGTTAATGCATTCCAGGTGTAAGATGAGATGAGAAGAAGCTGGCTGAAGGCACTTGGTTATTATGGGAATTTTGGATATCATATAGCAACATCCCCCACTAACAATTTTTCATCCTGGAAACGTTTACTGAATGTTACAATTAAAGTATGGAAACATTCAAAGTGTCTAGTTTTCCTGGTGTTCCCAGAACATTGTCCCACTACTGCAACAACAAATACTACTACAGCTAAGGCTAATAATATAAAAGCTAATGAAGGGCATGGTAGGGCAGTGGGTAACACTGTCGATTTACACCTCAAAGGTCGTGGGTTAAGGGCTGGTCAGCATGTTCGCAGTATATAAACACTTTTATTAAATAATATTTTATTATAAAACAATGCTAATAATGTTACTGTTCTGACATTGACAGAACTTTTGGTAACTTGGAAATTAACAATACAGTAGGAAAGTTCTCTGCCGGCTTTGAGAGGACCTTCACATAACATTGGCTAAAGGTCTGGGAGCATTTCACGTTAGATGGGTTAGCAGAAAGCTGTCTGTGTCAAGCTAACATTTACTTAAATGACATTTTGTCATAAAGACTTTCTAAATGTTTAATATTCTTAGGTATTTCTTGAGGTTGCGTGATAAGATATTAATTGTTCTAAAATACCCTTTAATGGAATGATTTTTGTACATATAAATGTTAATATTATTTTTCATACATTTATCCTCAAATTTTAGTAATATATAACATGATGTCATGACAAAGGACGATGAGAAGTCATTGAAAATAAGTGAATTAAATAGCTTTCTGACTGAAGACCTTTCTAAGTAACAGGATGGGAAGTGGGATTTCTGGTGCAGGAAAACAGAGCAGAAACCATGGAGAAGAATGTGGGATAACCTAAGGCTTCATAAGGAATGACACCCTTCCATCTCTGCACTTCTTACAGTATAATATTCATATATTACTAGATCAGGTCAGCAAGCATATTGTGGTGCCAGCAGGAGCTATGTCAGCTTTCATTACATTTTTTATTTCATTCAGTTAAGCCAATCCACAACTTCTCAACAACAGCACGTAAAATGGACAGGCAACGCTGTGCGCAAACACACACGCACACTCACGCTCTCTCCTCCAATCTCTCCTTTCCCCTTGCAGATTTGCACACAGCATATTAATCACAACACGCAGCACATATATATATAATATTTTTTCAAAATATGTAGGATTATGTGTTTTGTGCTGACACACAAGTCAGTGTTTCCTTTAACAGCAGCATGTTCGTAATGAAAAGCTGCACTTTCGGTCAGATGTTGAGCACTTTATCGCTGATGTCACACACTGTGAGGATTGTTGATAGGATGGCCCAATTTCGAAGCCCTTTCAGTGGTTCTGGATTTTGTTTTTTTTTTCTTCCCGGCAGGCCTCAGTCGTACATGGGGGTGTAATAATACTGCTGTTTGTAATGTTGCCTGCCATCGCGGGGAGCGAGATTAGAGAGAGCCTCTGACAGCGTAATAGCAGCGTCCCCTTGGGTGTTTGTGGCCCCCCTCATAACCACACACTTCCCTCTGTTTCTGT
>JAODJU010000119.1:27349049-27365705 GCA_026776725.1 Gnathonemus echidnorhynchus | reverse complement strand
AGTCCAAAGACATGCTGAGGCTAATTGGAGTAACTACATTGCCCATAGGTGTGCATGTGTGAGTGAATGGTGTGTGAGTAAATGGTGTGTTAGTGTGCCCTGCGATGGGCTGGCCCCCTGTCCTGGGTTGTTCCCTGCCTCATGCCTGTAGCTTCCAGGGCAGGCTCCAGACCCCCCCGACCCAAAAAAGAAAACCCAACCACTGATCATGAACTGGACTGTTTCAGTCTCTCTCTCCTCTGGGAACTTGCTCTATACTGCTAGCTAACTCCAAGCTCAGCCTCCCCTCAAACTATCCATGCTTAACCCATCTTTCACAAAATGGGAAGCTCTAGCAGGAAGTGTGTGAGTGTTATAAGCAAAGCATCCTTTTATTCAGCTGGGTATTTTCCTGGAGCAGTGTGGGTTAGACGTTTATATGTATGTAATTGGCCCAGCTGGTAGCAGTAAAACTACAAACCTGTCCTTAACTCTGCTACCGGCGCTACTGACTGAAAGGTTGTTCAGCATTTGTCAGAGTTTCACCGCCAGCATCTGCTCTGACTTCCATGTTCTTACAACTTTTTCATCAGATTAACGGCAGATTTTAAGGTGGCTGCCTCCTCACAGGTTTGTTTTATAATAACCCTATTTTACAGTGGTGCATAGAAAATAGGTTATTCATCAGAATTTAACTGCACTCAAAGGATAATGCAGCAATGATGCAGAAAGGCAGTCACCCATCATTAATTTGACCAGCCGAACCAACTACCATTGTATGAAAAAAACAACATAAATTATTGTTCCAATTTTGTGGTTTTATCAGAGGTGATAAATGACATTTCCTTGGTCATTTCTCATGCAACAATGACAGCTTATTTAGCAGTTCATTCATTGTCCCTTCTAAGAATATCTTTTTCACTTGTCATTGTAATTTCAATTTGGTTTGATTATGTATGTAAAAGCTCTGTCTGCCTGCAATCACAAAAACTATTAATTGATTGTACCTTCAATCATGTATACAATATTTATTCTCCTGTGCTTTTCTCAAGATGCCACAGTGAATGATGGATTTTAAGTCAACTACTTTCTTGCATTGTACTGTTACAATATAAGAATACAAAGCCCAGTTAGACTGTCAGGGAGTGCTCACACTTTTCCCTGTTGCTTGTACTGTGCCCAACCACACATTGCACTTAACTATCTGGGCCCAAGCATGCTTTCATCATCACCATGCGACTGTTTTGTGTTGAAGAAAACATAGGAAGGAAAAGCTATCGCACAGCACAATGGAATTCATGATTAATGTCTTTTTTTTGTGTTTCATTTGTAATCATTTTGGGCATAATGACACGCATAGATTTATCTAATATCTATTATCTAGTTTTTATTTATTCATGCTGCACGTATAAGGTATTACCAAATAACTCTGTTTGTGGAGACTAGTGTTGCTTGGGATACTGGTACCAAAAAGGTACTGTGGTCCTGCATTTTTGAAAGCCTTTCAGCATTACATTTCTTTAATACCAGTATTACTTACACTATTACAGTCATCGCTAATGTTATATTCGCTAACACTAACCATTGACTCAATATGTCCAAACCACTGCTGAAAATGAATTATACCCCACGCAGTTTTGCAGAAATTAAAATTGTTGCAGTCTGTACAGCCTACCAGATCCGCTCCTTCCCAGTCTGGTCCATGTATAGTGTACAGGTGCACATTTGCGTGTCAGCTGCAACACTGATGTCAGTATGTTTTGTAACCAGGCACAGTTAGCGACCACACTACAGCTGTTCAGTGCCCGAGTGTGACTAACTGTACTCGGGCCCACCTCTTCAAGTGAGCCCAGGCATAGTAAGGAGTGATCGCACTGGTCAAATGAACTGGACTTTGTGGGTCTAATGTGCTCGGGCAGGGTATGGAGCAGCAAGTGAGAGTTCACCCACAGAAGTCTAAATGACGCTGATAGGAAATGAAGCCAGACCTGAATTTGCACTCTGGAAGAAGCATGGGACTTTCTCAGCTTTGTCATTCAGAAAATGCTTATTTCTGACGGCACTGCTGTTGCGAGCAAACAGCCGTCTCTGATTTCTAGACTGAGTGGGTTATTTGTATTTAAGAAAGCAGTTGGTTTTTGGAATTGACAGATGGAGATGTTTGCGATGAGAATGAGCAGCGAAATGAAGGTGTGGTGGTTCAGTTTGAAGAGATTAGGGTAGATAAGGTGTTTTACTTGCCATTCACTCCTGAGCCATCTAATCAGCTGAAACTGATCCTTGTTCTTTTAAATTTGGAGTTTCCTTACAGCAGACCACAGAGAAGAACATTCAAAATTAAAAATTAAAGTTAAAGATTGTAAATGGTCAGTGTGAGATTTACATGGAAAATTTTCTTCATAAATTAGTTTTTTTAAGGTACTTTAGTTGGTTGCCTTCATACCTTCAACTGCAAAATAAAGATTTGTTTAGGTATAATGTGTTGGAGCATAAACAGCAACTTATGAAGGGTAGAAAATGCTTGCATGCAGTCACAAGGAAAATGAATGGAAGAAAATCAACAGGGATAAGTAATGGGGGCGGCAATTGTCTTTCTATGCCACTTCTGGCTGTAATGGTTGTGTTCTGCTGCATAGTGGGTATTGGTGTCGTCCACACCAATTCCCACCCAATACACTTTTGTCATCAAAACATATTAAAGCAGACAGGAATGTGAAGCGTGGTTCAAGAGCTCTGTGTTCCATGAAATTAACTTTGGGTTTATTGTTTCCCCTTTAGTGGTGAGGGTTAGACATTCATGCCTTATATTGAATTTCATGAAATTCTCATAATTTCATTTTTTGTGCACTGTACTTCAGGAGATGTTATATATTTTGTTTTGCGTTCTAGAAGAGGTTAGTTTTCTTCTTTTGTAAAGTGGATACACAATTCTCCTTTTCTAATAGGGGTTAATATGGCTAGACTGGTGATGATTAATGACTGGATAGCCTTAGATGTTCTTTATTTTATGCATGAACGATCAACAGATGCAGTAGATTTGTATTTTGAATATTTGGAAGGATGTAGTCTGCTGTTGAACCTTTCTATTTAATCAGACAGTTTTGATGGCAGCATGATTAAAATGAACTAAAATGGAAGAGAATCATCCCACAGAAGCAAACTATATTTGCTTTTTCAGGCTGTGCTTTCTTTGTCTTGCTAGTCATGGACAAGGCTGCTGGGTAGGGTGGAACAGTCACCATGTGCACGCATTATGAAATGGCAGTCCTACATGCAGACATGAAACTGGGACCAAATGCTACGGTCTACACCTATGGAATATACTGATGCTTCGGTGAGCAAGGATGCTCTCCAGAAATCGCTTCAGCGGGCAAGATGGGACAGGCATCATTCAACACAAGAGGGCTAAGAAGAAGGACCAGGCTAAAAAAAGAATGCAGAGCCCCAAGGTGGCCCAGGGTCTTAGGAGCAAGATCCAAAAGTTCCTTCAGGGGGCTGGGGAACACTCATCCCATGACTCCTGTCACTCCACTGTGGAGATTGAGAAGGACATGTTTGTCTGTGGCATAAAGAGAGTTTCCTCAAGTTGTGAATTTTCATGCCAGCATGTCCCAAATGATCAGGGTCACATGGGCACCCCCAGCACATCCTCAGCGAGGAAAGTAGAACAGAACAAAAAGGGCAGCATTAAGATCCCCTGCAATGGACCCCGACATGATGACATGATTTTGGATGAGATTGGCTCTATTCTGAATGAGAAGGACAAACAAGGAGCCCTGGGACAGGGGAAAGACCTTGATGGAGGATCATCATTCACCCCCTCAAACAGCACCAGTGAGGCAGAACTTGACAGGAAGCAGGAAGAGCCTGGATCCAGTGACATTGTCGAGCATATTCTGAAGGAGCTACGGGGCATAAACAAGATTCAGGCTGAAATTTCGGACTTGAGGCAGTATCTGACCTCTGTGCGGGGCTCTGTGGATGAGGTCTCCTGCTGTGTGGATGCAGTGCTGACAGAGATTGAGACTCTCCGCTCAGGGGCCACGGCTGGTCACCCTGCGAGGCCCAGAAGCCACTGTGGGAGCTTCAGCAGGGACTGTGCTGCACCGGTGACCCCCTGGGGAATGCCTAGTGATCCACGCTCAGAGTATTACACATATCGCAAAAATGACACATTGTCATCAACTCAGAAAAGTCCCATGAGACGAACTGGCCCCTCATTTCAGGCATCACCCATGTGCTCCTCCTGTAGCCTGTTGTCTGTTTCCATTTCTTACGGTCAAGGGGATCAGGACACATTAGTACAGAGCTCTCGTGTATCTTGCGCAGTAGGAAAAAAGGATAGCCTTGGATACTTGGAACAACAGCATGGCCAGGAATGCCCCAGTACAAGCTCACTGTCTTCAGGTAACAGCTCAAAGTCGAACAGTTCTGAACCTGTAGGGCAAGGCATAGTGTGCTCCCATCATCATGTGGAATATAAAAGCTGGGCTGCCTCAGGAATGCCACACAGTGTGAGTGGTGAGGCGGTTTGGAGTGAGGAGGGTGTCTATTCTCAGCAGAATAGCATAGATGAAGGGGAACATTCTGAAGAGCCAGATCTCTGGGACCAGTGTGGTGGAGGGGATACCAGCAGCACCCCTGGACAGTCCTCGCTGAGTAGCTCAGAGCACCTCTCCCTGCTTTTTGGCCGCCATTACAACTCCCCATCGACATCACCCAGCCTGGCTGATTGGAGGGCTCCAGAGCATCGCCTGAAGGACCCAGAGGCAGCTGTTCATGATCAAATGCACAATCCCAACCTGGAATGCAAAGGCCCAGCCAGTTATCTGTACTCACGAAGCTCTGGATACCACACCATGGAAGCCTACGCAGATGAGACAGCTAGTGGACCTTCTAGGAGCCTGAGCCACAATTCCACCATTATCCTCACCGATTGTGATGACTACTGCCAGCACTGTGAGCTCTGCCCTCTAGCAGACACTCAAGATACAGGATCAACAGAAAGTGTGGAGAGAGACTGGGCTGACCAGGTATACCCCAGCTATGATGCAGAAGCACCTGGTGAGGAAGGCTATTTCTGTTTGAACTCTGCTCACTCTGGTCTTGAGTCAGAAACCTCTGAGCTCCCCAATGTGGGCTTCAACGTGAAAACCATTGGCAAAGCTGTGCTAACCTTTCAATCTGCTCTAAAAGGGGCTTTAAGAAAACTCGAGGGAACTAGCTCCCCAGGCGCGGACGACGTAAGTGCAGCGGACTTTCTTTCGAGTTTTGACGGACAGCCATCTTCTGAAGTACAGTGGGCATGCAGGTCATCAGATAAGGAGGGGGGGGACACTATAGTGTCAGGTTACCTGTCCTTTGAACCTCCATTAGAGCAGCATAGAGATGGTCCTCTTATTTCAGAAGGTGATATGTCCCAAATGGAGAACCAGGAAGGCCCTGAAATTTTTACTGGGCAGTCAGAGCTCCAGTGTTCCCAACATACATCCCACTCTCTCTGCACTGTTGGTGAGCTACTTCCAGCAGAGATCCAGGCTATTACTGATGAGCCTCAGCTGGTCAAGGAGCTCCCCAGTGTGGATGATTGTTTGCGGCTCAGTGCCCAGGCAGATGACCTTAGCCAGCAAGAAGCACGTCGTCTCCGTTGTCTAAACACCTTCCAGCAAGTCCTCAAGGAGAAGAGACAGGTCCGTCAGAACTTATCCAGGATTGCGGAGCGACCAAAGTCTGCTTTGTCTGAGGAGTTCAACCCAGGTACTTTAAATCTTTATAATGGACAAGGACACAAACGCTCAAATAATAATAATAAAAATAAAATAATAATAATAATGTTGTTATTATTATTATTTAATTATTATTTTTGTTGTTGTATTCTTTATATGGTAAAAGTATGTGTGGTTGGATAATATTATTTTCTTTGCGTTTTACCTAAGCTTTTTAAAATGACTTAAAGGTAGTATCATTTACTGCTGTTTAAGTAAGGCTTATCTCTTCCTTCAGATTTTGTGATTTATACCCTTTGAATAAATTTGCTTTATACACTTGCCAAAATTCTTTCACATTTTCTTAAAAAACAGGAATGCAGTGTCATTACTTTCCTGTGTTGTTCAGAGATGGTGCATTATTGTTGCTGAAATATTATGGTCAAGGATATGATTTTTTTGTGGCTTTAGTTATTCTCATGAAGCAAACCTGACCAAGCGTACGGTGTTGAGCAGTTTTTCTATTGTATCTTTTTTTCTTTCTTCCAGAGACCAGTAGAGAAGATGACCAGGTTACTCTTGAAACTTAAAAAATTTAATCTGTTTATTTTATTTTAACGTTACCTTTTCCATGTATGGTTCTTGCATGAGACTTGAGTTGTACGGTCAGCCCTGCACGTGTATCACGTTTCATTCTAAACAAAAAAGAAAAAAAGTTGCATGAAATCATCCTATCATTGGTCATAACTAAACTGAGTGTGTCATGTTGTCTCTTTTTTCCTTTGTTCTGGATTATGACCTGCTTACTTTGTGCTTCGTCATTGAAAGGTGTTTTCTAAAATGCACAGTTTGCCTGTGTTTTTTTTTTTTTAAAGGAATTAAGAGATTGAGTTCCTTGTAATTCAGTGTTGGATGCTTTACCCATCTAGAAGTACTTTATCTGTTTGTGTGTGTGTGTTTTTGTGTCAAACCTTATTTTTCTTACAGCCAGTATCTGCATTGTATGATAGATGTCTATGGCTAGAGCAGAGGTGTCCAAATTCAGTCCTGGAGGCCCAGAGACCTGCACGTTTTTGGGGTTTCTCTTGTTTAACACCTGATTCAGCTGCTTTGCTAACTACCACACAGCTCTTGAGCTGAATCGGGTGTGGTGGGGCAGGGAAAGAATCCAGCTGCACACAGCTTTGGCCCCAGTGGAGCGGATCGAGCACCCCTGCTCTAGAGAGAGAGCCACCTTTGCCATCTTTCTTATCCTGTTAAATTCAATTTTTGTTAGTATTTTTATTTGGTAGAAAATTATACATGACCATTGAGTTTCTTTTATATGGGTTCCAGTACTTTGTTTATTCTTTACATTCATCTGAGCAATGATTGACTGTTTGCCGAGGCTGATTGTTTTCAGACGGTCCCTTAAATAGTCCTATATTTTCAGCTGGTTTATTGATTTGTTTTATAGACATGAAACTCAGCCAACCTGACATCTCACACTATTCCTAAAGATGTCTAAGAGTGATGTGTCTGTTATCTGGTTTGTATTTACCTGCTCAGGAAAGAGAAGATGGCGACAATGGGAAACTGCCGTGGATCAAAGCGGGGTGAGTTTGGGAATAGGTTCCTTCTGGATCATGATATACTGCTCCTTCGTCAAACTGAATTATTTGGAGCAATTTCTAATATATTCCACGAAATGATCAAGTACCCCAATGTTCTATAGTTTAGATTGTATTGTGCCAGAGATGATCTTATTATGAGGAAACATGAAATTGAAAGAACATTAACATCCCGTAGAAGTAGAAAGGGATGATGACCCATGTGTGAGATAAATACGGCCATGTGGGACGCTGATTTAATATGGTTTTGTGCACATAGGGTTGGCTGTGGCCTCTTTGGGATCGACAGCATGCCAGACCTCCGGAAAAAGAAGCCAGTCCCTTTGGTCAGTGACCTGGTGAGTGCCTTTTATCTCCAGGACATCTGATCACAGTGGTAGGCAAAGCAGGAACGAACTCTCTGCTGAATTGCATGATTATGACTTTGAATACTAAGGTAGTGGATTAAACATGTCGTTACTTTTGGAGTTCAGTGGCACTAGACAATTTACCAAGTAGAGATATGAGAATATATAGTTACCTGCTAATAATCCTGTAGTGTAAAACATGGTAATGTTGCTGGTGATTGAGGAGGAAAACTTTCATATCCATATATTGCAATATACTTTACCATATCATAACTTGAAAATGGCTCCAATGAGCTGTGGGGGAGTATCAATCATAAATCGTTTGTTTTTGCTGATAAATTTTTAAAAAATAATCCTTTGCCCACTTTCTTGGATGCCATCACTCTCCATGATCAGGCTATGGTAAGTGCACAATGGCCCCATCCGCAATAGCAGCCATCTAAAACTCATTTTACTTCCAAATGAATGTTCATATTTAGTTTTGCAAACTGCTTTTTCAGTTTGGAATTCCATTACACCCCAGTAGCGCATGCAAAGCCTTGTAAAAACCATCACTCTTAAGAAGCCAAGGTATTGATCATGATGAAGTCATTTGTCCATGAACTGTCATCATGCACTCTATATTTACCCTGACTGGTTGGTGATGGTTTGGCCACTCCCACTGATTTACCCATGTTACTGTTTACCCATGTTACTATACATTACATGGCACCAGTTGCTACAATGTAATGGTCATATCATTTCCTTAATTAGATTTAAGCCACTAAATTTTCTTGCTCTAGATCAGTGTTTTTCAAGCCAGTTCTCTGGGATCAACAGGTGGTCCATGTTTTTGGTCTCTCCCAAGTCTCTGCCAGACAGTCCGTGGACTTTCTGCGGGTCCCTGAGGACTGTACTGGGAAATAGTGCTCTAGATTATATGGTAAATGATGGTACAATTATGGTAAAAGGAATAGAGATCAATGTTAAAATATCCAAACAGCCATTGTTCAGCAGCTGCAAGGAGGGGTTCCTTTGTCTTCTGCTGTCTCTCAGTGTTAATTATAGCCCTGTTAGCCTCTTAGCATCTGTTGTACCCTCTTTGATTTAGAGCTTGTTAGTGCTTTCAAATTCTTTAGTTTAATTTAATTTAAAATAAGGATTGGAAAAGTGCTGAAATTTTTGTCTCTTTATAATAAAATTCTGTTATGCTTCTTAACGGATAAACCAATAACTGCAGAAACATGTTGCATGACGCAGTATTAGTCCCCCCCCCCTAAATAATAATAATAATAATAATAATAATAATAATAATAATAATAATAATAATTGTTGCTGGTATTATTTTTCTGTTTGAATACCATGCATCTAGTGTCTCCTTGTTTAACTAATCTCATTTCTACTGGTTTTATTCTGTTTTGTATAATTTATTTTGTTTCAATTACATATCTGCATACTGTATTTGTGCAATTAAAAGATATATATCTTATCTGTATATTAATGAATACAGTCCATGGTAAAGTAGTCTAAAGTGATTAAATGTTTTTTTTTTTCATGTTACACTACCAGTCAAAGCACCAATATTTAGCAATAACAGATTTTAGTAAAGAACACTGAGAAATAAACCAAAGGTCATTTTACTATTTAAAGATACTGGACCATCATCCATGTAAATTGCAGCAGGTTTAACCCGAACTTGTCAAAATGATCTGGGTAGTTCTGTCACTCTATATAGTTTTAGTTTCTGCTTCACTAGCAGACGTATAAAGGAACGACTGTATGGGGTGGCAAGGAAAGAGGATGAGGAACTAACGCGAGTGTTTGTGATGTGTAGTCCCTGGTGCAATCCAGGAAGGCTGGGATCACATCCGCCATGGCGACCCGCTCATCCATCAAGGATGAGGAACTGGTGAGTACCTGGTTCCAGTTCTTCCTCAAGCTCCTCTCCCAGTTCTGGTCAAGTGGAATATACTGAATGTCTAGCTCATTTGTGACATACGTTTCTCGCCTAATTGTGTTCATTGATTTGTGATATTGGATAAAAAGCTGAACACCTAGAGCAGTGGTTCTCACCTGGATTATCCTCAGGGTTGCTATTTTACTTTGAGTCGCGGTCCAAGTTTGAAAAACATTTTTAAAAGTTGTCGATTGGCAGTTGCTGCAGTAAGATTTGCCTACTGGGGGAGGGGGGTGCTAATGCTAAAGCTTGGTAATCAGCTGGGGAGAGCGAGGGGGTGTCAGAGGTGAAGTTTGCTGCCTGGAAAGGGGGGGAGGGTGGTAGGTGTTAGCGGTTAAGCTTGGTGACCGGGAGGGAGATTGTTACCGGTGAAGTTTGCTGTTTGGAAAGCCGGGGGGGGGGGGGGCTAATGGTAATTTATTATCATTATTTTTAAAACTACTTAATCCATGACACACTGAAAACAGTCTCACGACCCACCAGTTGAGAGACAGTGCCCCATAGCGTGTGGATTAAAAATCTATTTGATTCCATATCATAGAATGACTGTTTCGTAATGCTTGTTCTTTTGTAGAAGAACCATGTGTACAAGAAGACCCTCCAGGCTCTCATTTACCCCATATCCTGCACCACACCTCACAACTTTGAGATCTGGACAGCTACCACTCCCACCTACTGCTACGAGTGCGAGGGCCTGCTGTGGGGAATCGCCAGGCAGGGGATGCGCTGCACGGAGTGTGGGGTCAAGTGTCACGAGAAGTGCCAGGACCTGCTCAACGCTGACTGTCTGCAGAGTGAGTTGGCATCGGCCTTTAAGAAAGGCGCCGGGGTTGAATGGGAGACGCTGACCTGCGGACCTGCCCAGTACGCTTTCTCAGCAGGCTAATGTGGGATCATTTTGGCCTGTGGCTGTAGCCTTTCTTTGGGATTTACGCGTCTCAAAGTTTTTTCATATTTCAGTCCACTGTCATGCCTAAGACAGATGGCACCCCTGTTCAGCACAAGGTCATATGAAACAAATCAAGCATAAATGCCCACTCCTTGGTTTTATGCCCTTTGATGCTCATATAACTGCCAACTTGAGGATTTTTAAACTGCTTATAAGACATTTTGCATGTATACTTTTTTTTTAAAATCATATTTTGTTAATTTTTTTTCTAAACAAGAACATCCAGTGTGCTGGCATATTCATCTCAGTATTATCTCTTGGCCACTCACTAACATTAATCATAGAGGAGAGAAATTTCAGTATTGATTTTCTTTGTTAAAATCATTTGTAAGTATTTGCAATGAATATAATTTTCTGTGTTTTTTGCGATGGCTGTCTAGGACATGCCCTTGTATTGCAAGCTCTTTTGGATGAACTCCAGGCCCCCTGTGTCTCCGACCAGGATTCAATGTTGAAAGATGGCTGGATGAATTAATAATTATTACATATATTAGTAATAGTTGAAAATGTTATTAATTTGCATGATTTTTAAATTGTTACATTAATCATTACATATGTCCTAGATCGCATTAATTGCCCCAAGGTACATAGTTTAGTGTGTGGGATGCATGAAATGAATGAAGGAGTGTAATGTACTCTGCTGATGGTCAGCAGGTCAGCCAGTGCTGTTGCTGCATCCTTGGTGAAATTCAAGGCTGCAATAATTGCAGAATTCTCCATTGATATTTGCCCTGGGCACAAATGCCACTCAGGCATAGAAAACATGAAAGAGAACTAATGTGCTAGCACTGTTACGGAGAGGCTAGGGATCTGTGCCCGTAATCGGAAGGTTGCTGGTTTGAATCCCGTGAATGCTAGGAGCAATCCTACTCCATTGGGCCCTTGAGCAAGGCCCTTAACCTGCAACTGCTTCATCCAGGGTATGATGTTAATCTACATCCAGCCCTATAAGGAGGTTCTCCAACTTACAGGGAAATCTGGGGGTTGGTGGCAGGGTTGGCACTCCAGCTACTGGAAAAACCTCACACTGGTCCATACAGACTAGTGTGGTGCTGAGGTATCACCTGCCACATGGCTGCACTCAGGTTCTCATCCCTGAGGTGGTTTGTCATGTGGTGGGTGCAGCAATGCACTGCAATCAATGTGTGCCCCTTACTGTTATGGAGGCATGACAGACCTGCATGAGGACACACTGCAGCATGCGGAGAAGCGTCACTGGCAGTATGTAGTCAGACAAAAATAAGCTTTGGCCAGATCCACAAAAAACAATAGATCTTCCATTTAGATTCAAATTAGGGGGTATTTCCTTGCGTTGGCTGGCAGGCGCTTCCCGATGGCAGGAGTCCAGTAGGCCAACACTGTGATCGGTTTATTTATTTGATGAAGTCCTGCTTAGAGCAGTCTGGCTTTTACACATTAATCGGCTTCTCTAAGATAATTTGCGGTCTGTGTCTTGAAGAAAAGTCCATTCAGAACATAAATGACAGCCAGAGAAATACACGATAGTGCCTCTTCTTGTGCTTCTGGTTCTTGATGTTCCATTTTAAAATTCACTTTAAAGCAGTGAGTGGGATTTGTAGTCCTGGATATTTAGGCATTGTACTAGTTTAAACTAGATATAGACACATATGCCTACAATGTGGAGAGAAAACCTTGGATAATATGCATTAAGAGATGTGCGTATTCAAATATCAAGTTTATTTTTAAAAGTGTAAAGCTTGATTTGCTTATTTGCCAATTCATGCAAATTTACACCGAGTTGTTTGAATGACTTATTGTTCAATAAAGTATGTGTGTGTGGATTATGTTTATATTACATTGTGGGGACCATATATTTAAACAACATAAATCATAAATACCCCCAGGAGCAGCGGAGAAGAGTTCCAAACATGGGGCAGAGGACCGTACACAGAACATCATCATGGCAATGAAGGATCGCATGAAAATCCGAGAGAGGAACAAGCCTGAGATCTTTGAGATGATTCGAGATGTGTTTACTATCAGCAAGGTCAGCCACGCTCAGCAGATGAAGACCATCAAGCAGAGTGTGCTGGATGGAACTTCAAAGTGGTCTGCCAAGATCACTATCACAGGTAAGGGTCCATGTCAGACCTGTCAGGAGAAAACCAGTCCTCTCGTTTCTCCACATTACAAAACATCCCTCTAATAAAGAAATTAATTGTGATACATGTTAGGATTTTTGTCACCCTCAGAAAAGATTTATGAACAAAATGCAGATGTATCGTTGACATCAAAATTCAAAGTTTTATCCATCTCATATAGTTATATTCAGTACATTGTGCAGTAAATTCTTGCACTTCCTTCACTCATGAGCAAAATCCCGAGGTAATTAAACTTCTTCACCGAGGGCAGGCTCTCCTTACTGGAAGGAGAATTTCACTCTTTTCCAAGAGAGCACTATAGTCTCGACCTTGGAGGTGCTGATCCACATCCCTGCCACTTTACACGGATCCTCGAATCGCTGAAATGCGGCTCCTGAAACGTCATCTGATCTTCATCTTCGGCAGTTCAATTTAACAAACAACACATTAAACATTTTGTTTTGCATAATGAAGGTTGTTGATTTAAAATGGGCACATAGGTCATTAAGTAACTAGTATGACCTCCTTTCTCTTACAACACCTACGTTTGAGTGTTTTGACTGGGGATGATTCCTGCCTCCAGACTTTCGTTTAGTTTGTCTTTTGTCTTCTTGCAGTCTTTTGTGCCCAAGGGCTCCAGGCAAAGGATAAGACAGGATCTAGTGACCCCTATGTCACGGTCCAGGTGGGCAAGACGAAGAAAAGAACAAAGACCATCTATGGCAACCTTAACCCAGTATGGGAGGAAAAGTTTCATTTGTAAGTAAATATTTTAATCCCTTGATATTATCCTAGATATATCTTGTGTTTAGAGTTTATATTGGTTTATACAGCCTACTGCTAACTAGCGTCTCTGGAGCAGTTGAGGTAAAGGGCCCAAGACTAATATAATTATTCCAACGGCCACTGTATTAAAATCCATTAGCCTCTACATACAGGCATAGATCCTTAACCCAGCTGAGTTACACGCTGCCACACATTAAACCATGATGCTGTTTCAATTTGCACTCTGTCATCAGCCTGCTGCCATTTGCTCATCTTGATTCTTAGTAATACTGCAACATGCACTCTTAAACCTGCCTGCAATGTTTGCGTATTGTAAATTGTGATTCTTTAATCGGAGGAGCAGGCCATTTGTGTTAATGAGCTGGTGTATCTAATAGTGTCCACTAAATCCCCATGTTATCTTTCACTTTGCGATTAGCAACTTGTTTTTGTATCTGTAAAACACAGAAACACCTTCCCCCACTTTGGGCTAGCGGTAAACCCAGAATATCTTATGAACAACAGGATTCTGGCAGCTCAGGGTGGTAATGCTTGGACTCCCTCAGTGTTGTAAATGTCAGTGCTGCCATCTTTGTGTTGAAAAGGTGGATATGTAGACCTCTACACAGCTGCTTTGCCATGCTTAAGATTAGAGTTAATTCAGCTGCATCCTTTGATGAAAAGGTTATTCTCCTAAGAAAAAGTGACTTTATTGATAGATTTTTTTTTTTTTTTTGCTTTTGTTGTATTTTATGTGTTTATTTTAGTTATTTAAAGTACATATGTGAAAAATTCTTAGCTTAAAAATCCAGGTTAGGTATAATGTTTATTTAGACTGTGGACGAGTATGTAATTGCATGAACATGAACATGTTTGTTCAATGTAATAATGCAGAAAAGTCAGTAAATGTAATTGTCAGATAAGAGATAATCGTAAGTGGCATGATATTACTCATTACTGAGTGATAAATGCTGTTTAAGGGAATGTTAGAGTGAGAAGAGATTCATTTCATTAGCTTGGCATTCCTCCTTTTCCCATTGTAACACAGTGAGTGCCACAACTCCTCAGATCGGATAAAGGTGCGAGTGTGGGACGAGGATGATGATATCAAGTCGCGTGTCAAGCAGCGGCTGAAGCGAGAGTCTGATGACTTCTTGGGGCAGAGCATCATTGAGGTCCGCACTCTGAGCGGCGAGATGGACGTCTGGTACAACCTGGGTGAGTGGAAAGCTGTGATGAGGTGCAGTGTCCCAGAGTGGGGGGGGGGGGGGGAATGCTGGTGCAGTGATTAGCATGGTCAACTCACGCTATGACTGGGTGATAGTATTTTATCATGGCAGCTTTTTTTTATATCAGCCGACATTGGTAATTATCACAATCTAATTCAAGTCATGAATTATGTACTCGAACTAGCAGCCGTTAACCCCAGCCTTGTTAAGAAGATCTCAAGGACCATTTGATGGATCTTTTTCAAACTTTTCAGAGACTTTGTATGGTTGAGCACTAGAAATGATTACATTTTGAGAAATTGACACAACACCACATAGTAATAAAAAAAGTACAGTTTTGACACTTGACCCCGTTAAGATACTAAAAATTTTTGCCAAATCTTTTGACTCTGTTGAGGCATTTTATGCACCCCGAACTGGAAATGCTTACATTTTGAGACAGATCTCGCCAAAAATGAAGTAACATTTGACCTTATGAGGTCATGTCAAAAAACATGTGATGGATCTTATTTCTGCTTCATTAGCCAGATGAACATGTACAGTACACTAGGGCCCAATTGTTCAAAAAGTTTAATCTGGATCAAAATGATCCCTATTTGGAAATCCCATGTTTTGCTATCCAGGATCAAGTAATCCATCTTACTTTTACACTGGTTTTTCAAAGCAAAATTTTGATTGGATCACCCTGATCGGATACAAACTTTTCAAGATTACTAAATCCGGGTTACCAGTGTTATAAATGGGACGACATATCACAGAATAGGCTACTAGCAATGTAAAGAACCACAGGTAGAAGAGTCAGTGTGGAGTCACTTTAAGTGTTATTTGAAGAGACAGTAAACAGCTCTATAAAATGATACAAACATCCTCTTTTATTTTCAATTTCTTTTAAACAGTCAGACTCCTCATCTGATCAACAGCAAATACATAAAAACAAATATACATTATTCACAAATATATTGTGACTATTATGAACACATGTTTTAAATCATAAAAATGCTAAATGTCCAATAAATAATGTAATGTAATTACATTGTAATTATTAGAAACTACTTTTGATTGGTTCATCTCTGATGGTGTCTTTGTAATTAATGTACAGTGATGAATAACAGTTAAAATGAAATATTATTTTTGTTTGATATTGACAGCTGTTTGTGGGATATTATTTTAAGGGGACAAAATCCTTTCATTTTTTTAATTTTAGCATACCGAAAGGCCGAAACAACCTGACTGTGCTGACTTGAGTCTTAAAAAGGCTCTACGGGAATTTAAATAACTTAAATGTATTTTTACTTTAATTATCAGTTTGTGTTAAATAATTATACCTATGTAGCAGATATTGTCACCAATTTAAAAAGGAAACGTTAGCTGCAGTCTAACCTAGCAGTACTTGTGTTTCCTTACTTAGCGTGACGCTAATGGGACTTAGCCTGGTGCTAATATGCCTCTTTTAAGTGCCAGAGGTCGGCCTCTAACCCTCTTTGTGCCTGGAGAGACACGCTCTGTTTACCGTTTCCTTCAGCTGCATGAATGTCCCCCCAGACATCAGGCCCTCATAAGTCTCTGCTGTCTCCCCTGCCCTCATTAATACTGTCTAAATAATGGCATCTCCTTCTGTGCTGTCACTGAAATCCTCACCTGCTGGTCTCCGCATCTTTACATTTAAACATCTGCTCCCAAAAAACACAGTGAATGTAACATTAAATATACATAAAAATGAGCACAGTGACAGGAACAGTTAAACCTGTCCTCTCTGTCTTCTATTTTTCCTTCTTTTATCTCACCTACCTTACTTTCCTATAAATGCTTCTGATATCAAGTATGAAGTGCTGGTTTTAAAAGGTTTCCTCTTTTAAAATTATTGTTGCTTTTGGGTTTGCTAACACAATTTGACCATCCACAAACTCAGAAACAAAAATACTTTGTAACAAGGGGGCAGTTTGCCAGATCTTGTTTTATAGCAGATATAAATCTAAAAGTGTGCAATATATATATATATATATATATATATATATATATATATATATATGTGTT
>JAODJU010000119.1:27328498-27340763 GCA_026776725.1 Gnathonemus echidnorhynchus | reverse complement strand
AAAATATCAAAAAGGGTTTCCAAACTTTATTAAATTTATTTACAGAGCCTCTCAAAACAAACCTAATTTTCTCTAATACCACTGTCTTTTTAATGTTTCCCTAATTTCTAATGCTCTGGCCGTAAATATGAAATTTAAATTTCCCATGACTCCATTACTATTTTTGTTAAAAATAGCTTTTAGCTGCCACCTGCATCTATACTGTGCTCATACTTCCCTAATTACTGTGAGTATTTATTGCTGTCTCTACAGTATATATCTGTATTTATAGGTGGTTCCTGCAGTTTGTTCTGCAATGGCTAGACGAGAACGAGGACGTTTCCATGGAGTTCATGCATGGAGCATTAGAGAGAGACAAGAAAGATGGAGTATGTATAGTTATTTATATAAAGGCTCAGCAAAGACTGCTACTTCTTACACTTCAGTATTCTACATATATAAATGTGTGAGAACTACATTTCTGTGACTGTAGTAGGTTGCCCCGATCTGGGGACTATTAATGTGTCCATATCAGTGTGGCCAGTGAATAATCAGTGTTTCGTTAATTTAGTACGGGTTGTTAATTTAGCACAATACTCGTACGTGCAGCTGTCAAGCAGTACTCACTTTGTATGTCTAAGACTGAAGAGCTGATAAATCTTCTTTCTACTCCCCAGTTCCAGCAAACCTCAGAACATGCCTTGTTCTCTTGTTCGGTTGTGGACATCTTCACCCAGCTCAACCAGAGCTTTGAGATCATCAAAAAGCTTGATTGTCCTGACCCCAAAGTCTTGGCTCACTACAGCCGACGCTTTGCTAAGGTAACTGCTTCATTATTGTTACTCAAATGAGCTACTTTACATTTTGACAGGTGCTATTTGTACCCAGGTGTCAGTGGCCAACAAAGCTATTCCACCAAAAATTCCACGACTAAGGCTACATCCACACTAATACGTTTTCGTTTAGAAATGCAAACATTTTCTTCCGATTTAGCCTTCCGTCCCTAGTACTGTGAATGGTTTCCCTTAGTTTTCACACGTAGGACAGGGCATACAGACTTTCACTACCTGACAAATGTTCTTTTGCTTGATTGTATGCTTTTGTGTACACTGCTGTTTACCAGCAAAGAAAACTAGAAATTTACCGATTACCGATTGATGCAAAAGTTTTTTTTTCCCCCAACACTAGTGATAACGGTTATGTGCATGCAGATCTTTCCCTTCTGAAACCCCCATAAATTTTTTTAACACAGTAGTGCAGACATACCTTAACGCTATTGAATCAGCGGAATTCTCCCCCATTGTGAGAAGTGAATTTCAAGCCCTGTAGTTAGTGCTAATGTTCGTTAGCAAGATTACTGTGTGCCTTTGGCTAGCTAACTATTGCTAAAACAAAGGTACATTTTGATGTGACTTTCATATTTGTATCCCACTTTGGCACCTTCAGCCTTGAAGTGACGTGCAGCCATGCATGCAACACAGTGTTCACGCTTTATTTTGTGATGCTGGGGGCGGGAATTGAGGAGGCTGGATGTAAATGGCCAGATAGATGACGTATGGCTATTTTCACCCAGGTTCAAACATACACGCTGTTTCATTTATGAAATATGTTGACACTATGAACATGAGCCTTTTCCACCTTACATCACTTTTGATTGTGGGCAACTGTAAGCCTGATCAGTCCGAGTATCTTTGGGTGAAAAATCCTTTGGCTATTTTTCATAATGTAGACTTCAATGTGAGTTATTAGCTGCAGAAATACAATTCCAGTGAAACTCAGCAATGGCAAATACAACGAGGAAGGACTTTCTCATTATGATAGGAATTCAATATGTTCTCATTAAAAATGGCTAATTGAAAACCATTTTTCAAATGTCCCTAAAAGCCAGAGGCATGTTTGCCATTATTAAGATTGTTCACAGGGTATTGGGCTCAGGCTTCAACATACTGGTCCCTTCATGAAATATTCATGAGGGCAGCGATGCCAACAGACTTATTTCTGCCAGTTTAGAATGGGAGGGTGCAGGCAATAAGTGTTGTGGAAATGCTAGGCTTTGTCATCTTTTGTAACAATTCATCCACTCCCTCGTGTTTCACAGCCTGCTTGATGTGTCACTATAAAATACTGCCTTGTTAGTGTGGAGTGACATGGATTGCTGGTTTGGATCCCTCCCCTACTGGCTCGACACTGTTATGTTAGATTGTTTATTTGCCTGACAGGGTTTGGCTGCAAGCAACAGTGTTCATATATTTTCAAACCGGTTTTTATAGCATGTTTACAACAATATGGTATCAGACGCTGATTCTCTCAGCAGCCCTTGGTTGCAGCCGCTTGGTCACGTTTGAGCTTTTTTCTCTCTCCTTTTTCCTCCCCAGTATTGTTTTTGATTATCAAACAGATGGAAACTGGGAAGAACATCATAGCTCCCATTCATACCCTTTATACTTTGTGTCTCTCATTTGTCCAAAAGAAGACTAGTATTTCTCATTTTTAAATTTAGTTGCTTAGCAAACACAGTTATTGAAAGGAAAAATTCAATTAAAAACAGAACAACTGACCTAAGAAACCCATTTGCCTGTTTGCTGCTTGATTTGGCCCTGCTTACATTTTTAAATTTCTCTCTTACTTATGGTTCAGAAATTCTACTAAGTCTGGCCTTTTCCTTCACTTGACAGACCATTGCCAAAGTCCTGTTGCAGTATTGTGCCATTCTGACCAAGAGCTTTCCCTCCTACTGCGACAAAGAGAAAATGGTAAGTCCTGGGATGGATCCTAATGCCGACTCTCATTTCAGGAGTATGGTGCATAATATAGCATAGTGTTTGAAAGATAAGGAAAAGCTGGCTTCTTTCTTTCACTTCTGCAGCCATGTGTGCTGATGAACAATGTGCAGCAGCTTCGCGTCCAGCTGGAGAAGATGTTTGAGTCCATGGGCGCCAAACAGGTTAGGGGAGGCTGGGGGAGGGGGGTGCATGTTTCTAAGGGCCTGACCTTGTACACAGGTCTCCTGTTTCTCTTTGTACTGGGTGTGTGATTATGAATAGGCATCACTCCATTTGTGTACTGTTATTTACCTAGAGAATAATCTTGTGCCAGAAGAAATAAATTCAAGGATATTCTGCCTACAGAAATATAATGTTTCAAAATACAACAGGGATACCTCCATTAAAATGAATTGTGTGTGTGTGTATAATCCATATATCATTTAAACATTCATATGCATACATATGATTGTCTTGCCACAATGTGCAGATTCTGCTATTATCTTGGTTGGCAATACTTTATTTCTCTTTCATTTCAAAATTCATTTGATATCCATTTTGGTTTCTGTTGCTCTGGGATGTGTTTGTAAATGGATGATTCACGTACAATTTACTATGTGTCGTGACAACTGGCAGCTTCCCTTAACAAACATGGCTTCTGTCATCTTCAGATCTTAATATTGATAATGCCCTCTGTCATCATACGATTGTTGGGAATACCCTGCTCCTGCATAAATCCTGCACTCTGCCAATTATGAATTGTGAATTCTTGTTGAAAAATTCAGTATGCTTTTGATTTTTGTTACACTAGGACTAGCACTGGTCGTTTTGATTAGGGTTTGTGTGCAGTATAAAATCTAAGGTATTCCCCTGCTTTTGTTGAAAGCTTCGGTTTGATGCTTACAAATCGTATTTTATACTCTACAACACGTCTCTGTACTCTTTTGCTGATGTATTTAAATTAGGAATGTGCTCAGAAAAGTAACAGTGAAGCATTAGCTTTGAAATGCCTCCTGTTTCACACACATATTGTAAGTTCTTTGTTTCCTTCAGATTGCTGTACAGCAGGCAATGGTATGTGTAGCACCTACGATAAAACTTGTTCCCTGATGACAAACCCGCAGGTCTCTTCCTTTTAGTGAACACCTTCATACATTTATAGAGCTTCATAATGCCCTTTAGATTGTAGAGTCACTAGGACTAGAGCCTTTCTCAAGGTAGCAGTTGGTCTGGCCTGGATGTATGAAGTATTTAAAGGGATTGAAAATTAGCTTAGTACATAGATTGTTAGTGCTCCTACCCAGCAGTGTATGTCCCTGACTTCTTCACTAACCCTCAGTGGTGGGGCTGTTGTACTTATCCCCAAATCTGCTTCATATCAGGTCTTTCCAGCTCTGGCTAAAACACTATTATTCTGAAAATGGACACCAGACTCTAAAGATGAGTTATTTAAGCACTTTTGAGCTGCAGAAGCCTGTGGGAGCTAAGAATCTCTAGACCCTGGGATAAATCCAAAGCGAGAGACAGAATAAATTGCCTTCTTTCATCCCTTGCTACATTTGAGATGGATGAGCTTGTGGAGTCAGAGGAGGAAGAAGAGGTGGGTTGATGTTCCTTGGATGGTGAATGATGACAGCTCATCATCATCCACATCTCTTTAGCTGTATTTTTTTAATCTTACACTCTACTTGCACAATTATTTTAGTGGTTTTAAGTGGTTGTAAAGCAAAAGAGTCAATCCAAAGAAACATCCAGTTACGTGCATTTTCTCATCTTCAGATTAGTTTAACGGTTTTAAGGTATAATTCTGTCAGCTAAAGATTTAAGGATGCTGTGGGGAAAATGCCGTCAAATGCAATTTTATCGTGCAGTGTTAATGAGGCGTATTGTCTTTTTCTTGATTATGGGTTTTAGGCGATCGCTGAGGATGAGAAACACCACAGGGTGGGTATCAAAGTTGGGGATAAATGACAGCGTTAGTTTGTGCGGAATATTTAGGAATTCAGTAGCGGAGGCCGACAGTCACACAAAAGATGCTACAGTTACTCAGCAGAGGATGGAGAATTATGGATGGAGGATGGAGTCTTTATGGCTGCAAGAGAAATTTAAAGCTGAGATCCAGCCCTGGGAGGTGGATATAATAAGGCAAGAACAGTGCGAGTATTTTTTGGAAAAACAACACTGAGTTGTGTCAATAGCAGGTTCCTACAAAAACCTCTGCTATGCTAATTTCAGTGTGAATGTCAAATCTTTCTCAAAATCCTTCTACTGTAACTGACTACAGCAGTTGCTAATTGGAATCACTGTGGGGAAAGTATACAATACTCTCAACGACACCAAAGTTATTTATGTGTCTCCAGCCAAAGTATCAAAGGAAGTGACCAGATGGATGAATCCAAGCCCCCGGCAGCGTTTGTGGTGTTCTGCTTGTGTTCTCCTCGTGTTAACCTTTAGAATCGTTCCCTGTAGCTCCTTCATGCTGATAACAGCTTTGCAACTGGCCTTGACACCCACAACATATAAGTTATAGCTGCTTTGAGAATTTTATGTGTAACCTGGGAAAATACTTTGGGATGCATCGCTGTGGTATTCAGTAACTACTCCCAGGAGAGGTCTTTGTCAGAGGAAGTGCCTTTATGATTTAGGACCATAACAGAGTATAGAAAGAGTGGGCGTGTAAATAACCTTAGTTTGGTAAGAAGGTAAAATATGTTTCCTCCCTCCTGGTGCCATTGGAGAAGTGATGAAAGGAGACACACAAGCCTAAATACATTCAGCTTTACCGTATAAAGTTTCTTCAGGCTTTACAGGACTGTGGGCCTGTGTAGTGACTAAAGGTAGCTCAGAACTGGATAGCAGTGAATGTAGAGGTTGTACTAGATGGACACGTGACCCTACAAGTTCTGTATAAATAGTTATTAGTTATTATTCGGTATAAATAGTTAATAGGTACTTTTGTTAACAGGCTGTAAGTAACAGTAACTTTGTCATGTTCTTATGTTCTCATCCATAGCTTGAAAACCAAATAACAGAAGAGAAGGTGGGTGTTCATGTAAAAAAGCCCCAGATGTCACCCATGTGACTCAATATACATATGCAAGTAAATGCACATGTATGAATGTTCATATCTTTACTCTGTAGTTTAGAAGTAGTGTAGTGAGGTGTGTCTTGTGTATGCATTACATTTCTTTACTAGGCTGTTTCTGAAATGCTGCATTTCTCTAATTCTCTGTTCTGGTTGGACATCAGCGAGGAAAGTTATGTTAATGGAAAGGAAATTCTACCATGATTATTCCTGCTTCCCTGTCTTTAAAGTGTCTTCATCAGTCACACTGATGTTTCACCGGGATATTAGCTTGTCTTTATGGAGCTGCCTGGCTGATATCACAGGCTTTGTGGCTCTCATTAGTCTCATACACATTCAGTGATGGTACTCCATGTAATTCATAAAACTGTATGAATGTTATGCTGCCACAGAACTATAAACATTGAATGGTCCCTTTAAAAAGTGTGGCACAAAAATGTGTGTCTTTACAGTTCCCATTTGCATTGCATATGTAATATCTAAACATTAATTCTACAACCAGTCCTAATCTTAATGAACTAATTCCTCCCAAATTGAAGTAAAGAAAGAGAAACACAGACATACACACACAGAGGTTTGTATTCATAACTTTGTGGGGACTACCCATTCATTTCTATGGGCAAAACACTAATCCCAACTATGACAACCTTAACCATAAGTAACCAAACAAAATACAAGACTTTTGGCATTTTTAGTTTTATGACAGTATTCACAGATTTTTAAAAAATTGTTTCCCTTTGTGGGATCCAGAAAAATGTCAGCTAAGTTGTAGTGCAGGTGGAGACCTATTGGTTTTCTTTCACTTTTTTATCTGTCAAAATTGAGGAGCACCTGAACCTGATTTTGGCAGATCTGTGTGTTTCTGTCTGCCCGTATAAACAGAGGCAGGTGTGTGTTTGGGCTTGTGACAAGAATCGATGAAAGATAATGGATTTGCATCAATTTTCAGAAACTCAACCATCTTTGGGGGAGTCAGATAATAAGTTTATTAGTATTGATTTTTTTTTGCTCCACCTGCCCCCTCATTCTTAACCACGTGTGTATGCGTGTTTGATCTGTGTCGTATGGATCCAGTAACCTGGACCCCAGTTTGGTACCAGACCTTTTTCCTTTCGCTTAATTAGAGCTACAATGTTTAGCTTTTATGCAAAATCATAAGAGAGCCCATAAAACTTATCGCCTTAGCTGAAATACGGTTGGTTTGTGTACTACTACCCAGTCTAAGTCATTAAATAGATTGGTTTTCTCTCACTGCATTGACTTATGTTCATTCACTAATGTCCAGAAAGTGTGCCTGGCATGCTTTGCCAGTGGTGCCCCCATGGAATCGTGTGTTTTATGGCTTATCTCACATTAAGGAGAGAACTCCACACACCTCCAGAATGGGATTCAGACTGCGAGCCTCTTTGCCGTTCTGTTATTTTCATGCAATAAAATTTGCCATAATTATCGATACAGTATTACTGTATGATAAATGCAGTTCAGACCATGTATTCATGTAGGCAGTAGTTGCTGGAGTGGTCACTATGTCTGTCTTTTTTTCTGTGAGGTTATTATGGCACTGGAGCTGTTGAAAGAATCTAAACATTTTCTTGTATTTATCTGCTGTATGTCTAGTATATACCCCAAGCTACCTTGTTAGGCTTTTTCATTGTCATTTTATTTTCTGTCTCATTAATCCAAAGATGATGTGTGGAGTCCAGCATTCCATATTGATTTAGTTTTCTGTGTATACAGTTATAGCCGTGCTATAGAAATGCTATTTAATCATGAAGGGGATGAGTAATTAGTATAGTATACAACATTATTCCATTTTAAATCATTTTCTTACTCCTTGTCACTCATACTTTCAGTTTCCAACATCAGCAAACCGAATCAGTTTTGCTTGGTTACATTGTAAACTTATTACAGAATGGTTCACATTCAACTTTTTTAGCTAATTTTTTAGCGGTCCCTAAAATTGGAAGTCAGTGTAACATTCCGCCTCCACCATAGACACTTTCTTATTAGTGTGATAACTCAAGATGTATTTTACTGGTCTTTTTCAAACTTTGCAGACACATTGTCTGTGGGGCACCCTGTAATTGATCAAACGTTGAGACAGACTGCACCAAAACTGAACCAGCGTTGCCCAGTGATAGCAAAGATAATGGCAGTTTCAGCCACTTGATCCCTTTACATGATGATTCAAAAAAGTATATGACAGATCTTTTTCAATCTTTGCAGAAACATTTTGTGGGTGACCAACTAGAAGTGATTATATTGTGAGACAGATTACTCCAAAATCAAAGCCGCGCTGCTTAGTGGTGTTCAAGGGAAGGGTGAAAGCAGATGACATTTGATTTTGTGAATGTGATGTCAATGTGATGGGTTTTATTAATGTTTGACGAGAACATTATATGGTTGAAGATCTCAACCCGGTGTGATTTTGAGACAATTGCCTAATAAATGAAGCAGTAGTGCTATGTGGCAGCAAAGGAAGGAAAGGGCAGCTTGCTCTTGTGAACACAGTACCTCTGAAAGTAATTTATGGATCTTTTTCAAACTTTGCAGACCCATTGTATGGGTGACAAACTGATACTGTACAAATTTTGCGACATCACCCCAAAACTGTAGCAGCACTGCATAGTGATTACTCCAAAACTGTAGCAGCACTGCATAGTGATTACTCCAAAACTGTAGCAGCACTGCATAGTGATTACTCATAAGCGGTGGTTTCAGACACTTCATATTTTTCTTCTTCACCCCATGCCACCATATTGTATGGGGAAAGTACCAACAGCGCTTAGTGACAGCAGAGAGAAGGCTGCCTTAGATATGCCGCTTGACCTTCTGGATAGGATAATTCAATCCTGATGTTTCATATTGTTACACTGTTAGCTCTATATGATCTTTGATCTTATTACTACTTCGTGAAAGTAAATTTTACCTGACTTGACTTGAGTCAGTTAAATCAGGGTGAACCCTAAACAAAGGAAGGCTCGGTTCTTATACATTTCTGTACCTCCCCTAAAAGACAATCTTTTAACCCATTGGCTAAGACAGTGGCTCCTGTCCACGAGCAGAGTGCGTGATGACCTCAGAGGTGATGACCTTGTGCACCTCTACATTCCTTTAGGCCCGCGGCCAGACAGCCAGTCGCCATCTGTTACATCCTACCCCTGCTAGCTCCTTACATATCCCTATGTTAATCAATACCATGAAATTAAGTAAATCAAATTACCCTTATCTCGTAAAATTCGTCGATTTGTTTAATTCATTATAACACATTTCATTAGCACTCATTAGATCACATGATTCGTAACACAGATAAATGTAGCACACACATAAGAACATAAGCCGGTTCCCCTGTCAGATGTTCCTGTCTGCTCTCCTGTTATCTTCATCTGCAGCATCGGGCAGCCTATGCAGGATGTCCTGTTTTTTCCGCAAATGAGTTTCCGATTATTTTTACAAACAGGCGGTCTCAGCTGATCAGTTACAGGATCAGCGCACACACACACACACACACACACACGCACACACATTCTTCTTGCCTAAGGCCTAAGACATTGACAGCAATCCCATCATGCATCTCTCCCCAGGCTTACTGGAACTTTTCTCTCACACTGGAAATGGGGGGACGCATCCCCCCCAAATATCAGTACTTAGGGGAGATGATGAGAGTGAAAATTCTGACAGCAGAGGGAACTGTAGATGATTCCTGCTACAATGGTGTTCTGGCTCTCGTGTGTCTTTGTGCAGCAGTGTATTGTCATGTAAAGCAGTGTAGCCTAATCAGTAAAGAATGCTAATTCATAATATCTCATCTGGTACACAAATAAGTAAATAATAGCTAAATTAACAGCTTAGTTTCTTCCCATTAAAAGGTACAGGAGAGTTAGTTTGCAATGGGAGACATTATGTATTATAATAAAGATGTGGGATCAAAGATGTATATGTACATTATATGGACAAATGTATTGGGACACCTGGCCATTACACCCACAGGAACTTTAATGACACCCTATTCTAAATCCGTAAGCATCAATATGGAGTTGGTCCCCCCCTTTGCATCTATTACTTTCCACAAGATTTTTGAATGTGTCTGTGGGAATTTTTGCCCAAAGCTCTGCAGTTACTGAGTCAACAGAATGTTGGCGCCTCCGTTGCCTCAGCATTTGCTGACTCCGCCAAGGCTCTTTCCAGTACGGGCACAACAGATTGAATGTGTGTTCTGTTTGCCCTATTCTGTGCATTCTAAAGGTCCTCAGTTTGCTTTCTGGTATTAATAAATCCCAATAGGTCAGATCACTACTAGGATATGCAGCTTCTGCTGTGTCTGTTTTCAGCCTCCAGGGGTGACCTGCTGCTGCTCTGTATCAAAGGAGAGTTTTAGTTCTGTTAGTTTATATCATAGAGGAGTTTTAGTTATGTTTGTCTATATCGAAGGGGAGTTTTAGTCCTGTTGGTCCTCATGGTCTTGATGATTAAGGGTCATTTTTTTTTCTTTTTGAATGTGGACAAATACCAAAACATCAATACAGCATGTTTTTCTTGCAGTATAATTTTAAATGAAATCTAAAAAATTGCCTGAACATCTTGTATTTAGTAATAGGCACAAAGATTATGGGTATACTTAAGAACGCTGGTGTTCCAGTATCCTTCCCCTCAGAGTAATTGTCTCGTGCTTTCCACCTGCGTGTAGCGGTGAATTGACATAAGGGGACGGTATCATCAAAAACATGAGGGCTGGAGATCAAAGAGGACTGTTACACTAACTGCTGCTTAGAATCCATGCACACCTTTGCAGATGGAGTGCAAAGACCGCTTTCATCATTTTATTACTGAACATTGTGCTTGATCAAGTGACTGATAAAGGGGCAGATACTGATTCAAATGGTAATTCCCTCATAAAAATTCACGTGGGCCTTTTACAGATTGTACACTACCTATGACATGATGTCTGTTGTTAAATAATACAGAGCAGTTTGGATCACCAAAATCCACCTGATATCATGTAAGCCCTGCTGGCTTCACTACTAGGATATGCAGCTTCTGCTGTGTCTGTTTTCAGCCTCCAGGGGTGACCTGCTGCTGCTCTGTATCAAAGGAGAGTTTTAGTTCTGTTAGTTTATATCATAGAGGAGTTTTAGTTATGTTTGTCTATATCGAAGGGGAGTTTTAGTCCTGTTGGTCTGTATCCAAGGGGAGTTTTAGTCCTGTTGGTCTGTATCCAAGGGGAGTTTTAGTCCTGTTGGTCTGTATCCTAGGTCATTGAATGCATTACACCAACAAGGAAATGTGATTTGGTGTAATATGGCTCTGTGCCAGTGAGCGCCTCTCTTACCTGCACATTTTCTATGTCTCCTGCCTGGCAACAGATGGATCCTGAGGCCAGTGACCTCCTGAATGAGCTGCAGGTGAAGTTAAATAATGTGCTGGATGAGTTGAGTGCAATGTTTGGAAACAGGTAAGAATTTCTGTGTGCAGTCTTACTGAAGTGTCTTCTTTAACGTGATTAAAAAACAGACACACGCTTAAACTGGTTTTATAATATCCAAATGATTCTAACTACATTTTTGCTCTCTAATTTAGAAGTAGTATAGTAATGAGTGTGAAACTGTGCACTCTTTGTGTGACTCTGCTCTGGATGGTAAACCATGTGTTGTCATTTGATCCCAGTTTCCAGAGCCGAATCGATGACTGCCTGAGGCAGATGGCTGAGCTCCTGTATCAGATCAAGGGTCCTGTCAACTCCAACAGCCGCAACACCGTTGAGGCCGACTCTGATAATGTACTACGACCTCTCATGGACTTCCTAGATGGAAAGTGAGTTGTGATTTGGAATTTGATGTCCATCTTAGAGGTTTTGGTATCATAATTAATACATATATTTTCTACCAGTTTTTCCACAATTGTTATCTGTAAATTTTTGTCATGTTAACCTTTTTTACCCACTTGCTTTATTCTCTAGCATTTATTAGAAGCAGGCTTTTAATGTTTTTTTTATGTTTCCCATGTATGTGAGATGAGTGCTAACTTTTTCTGTGTGTCCAGCCTGATGCTCTTTGCAACAGTGTGTGAAAAAACTGTTCTCAAGCGTGTACTGAAGGATCTATGGAGGATTGTGATGAACAGCCTGGAGAAGACCATCGTCCTGCCTCAGGGCAGTGACACCACAGTAAGTCCTTCATTCCCCTTGCACCTATACTGGAGATGTCTGGTGGATTTTGTTAATTTTGTAGTAAGAGCTTTATAGCTTTTCTTATCAGTGAGTGCCCTCTAGTGGCTAAATATGCATATACAAAAGTAATGTTCTGTGGATATAGATGTTAGGCCAGTTTGTGGGTGTGTCATATGTAATGCTGTATTGAGCTCCAACCAAGGGGCAACCTCCCGCTCCGTCTAGTGAAACCAACACGGAAGTGATTAAAACTGCAATTCATCGACTAGCCGC